>MEHQ01004566.1:619270-631157 GCA_008828725.1 Saccharina japonica | reverse complement strand
GTTTTATTATATAGATTGGAGTTTAAGGATAACGGAGAGGGGGGGGGGGGAGAGATGAGGGCCCCTGTCCCGGCCGGTGATCCCACCCATACTTGGGGCAGCTGTTCGTTGTCTCATTTAAGCACCTTTCATCGCGGTTTGACCCCTTGACTGACCGCCCCCTACACTAAAACCAGTATAAATGAGGCCAACATTTGTCTTGATGATGCGCCCAAAAAGACAGGTGTCTTCTTAAAAAGCCGATTTGCTTCGGCGTGGTCTAGCCTATCATAGCCTCCTCTCCGTCAGTAATCCCACTCACATGCCGACCTCAACGCTTTCCCGCCAGATCTCTTTTTCTATGCCCCCCTGGTGTCTCTCAAACGCTGAGCATCTTCGAATACACGCGTTGGGTGGAGGAAAAAACTCGTCCTTATCGACGTGTTTCTTGGCCCCTAGCTCGCTTCACCTGATCTGGGGTTATGTGCTAAATCGTATAAGCCCAATATATGTTGCGCCCTTTCTTTGCTATTAGGGAATTTCAACCCCGCATTATTGCATCGGCACATCGACCGCTAACTTGCACCAGATTGCCTGCGCTCTCCTTGGCTCTGCCACTCTGTGTATGCAGGCGCCGCAATATTCTGCTGCTGCTGTGGCTGCTGCTGCTGCTGCCGGTGCTGACTATCTCCCCCATATAACTGCCCTGGCAGCTCCTCTTCCCCCGTTCGACTCAGGGAGCGTTCAATAGCGTCTCCCGCTAACCCAGCCCGCTGACCGCCGCCACCCCGTCCCCCACCAACTGCCCCCCCGGCTTGTCCGCCGAGCTGCTCCACACCGCCAACGGGACGAAGGTGCTGAGAGGGCGGCAACAGACCGGGTGCTGATATGGCGCCTGCTTGCGCTTGCCCTTGCGAGCGTCGGGCCCACTCGGCCTGCAGCACAGCCCCCTCGGCCGCCTGTGGGGGGCGATAGCCACTTGCTGCTGCTGCCATTGCTGGCGTAGAAGGCCCACCTTGATCAATTCCTAGTCGCTGTTGCTGGTGCTGCTGCTGCTGCTGAATCTGGGTCAGCTGTGCCAGTTGCTGGTACTGCCGCTGTCGGAACTGCCTCTGGCGGCCATGCTGGTCATGCTGGCCAGGCGGGGACAAAGACCCCGGCTGCTGCGCGCCTGCACGGCCCGCGTAGGCGTCGGGCATGACGGAGCCGGCATCCACCACCCCCACCACAGGCGAAGCTGCCGCAGCGACAAATTGGTTCCGAGCGTCGAAATCCTGCGCCTGCCCTTGCGCTTGCCCCAGCTGCGTGCGGCCTTGAACTCCTCCGACCCTCCCGTGGCTCCGCGAGAGGCCTAGCGGCGCAGGCACCCCTTGTTGCTGTCGTCGCCAAGATTCATCCATCTGCTGCCGGCTATCACCCACCCCCGCCCCGACAGTCCCGGGGGGCATCGTCCCCGCGATTGCTGCCCCTGCTAAGCTCCCTCGTGGCCGCTGCTGCGGCTGCCCTAGCCCCTGTGGTGTATGTTGGTAGCCCTCAGAATCCGCGCCACCCGGGTTGGGAAAGGGGGCGAGAACGGTGCCAGGCCATTGGAACTGTTCTTGGTGCTGCTGCTGTATGGCTGGTGATGGTGACTGCTGCTGCTGCTGCGGTGGTGGCTGCTGGTGGTCCACCTCATCGTTGATGGACAGCAGGGTTTGCTCCAGCTGTCGGCTACGCTCGTCCAGCGCGTCACCCCCCCTTCCTTGCTGCTGCTGCAGCTGCTGCAGCTGAAGCTGCTGCTGTTGGCGCTGCTGAAGCCGAAACTGCTGTTGCGACACCTGTCCCGCGCCCTCTCCGAGAGGCAGCAGCGGCAGGGATGGGTTTTTCTTCGCCGACAAAGCCCTGGACGGGGCCGCCGAAAGCGGCGGCGCCAGCCCTTGCTGCTGCGGAAGCTGCCCCTGCTGCCCTTGGCTTGCCGCGAACCCGACGGGCATGCCATCTCGAGGCGAGACGGGGGTCGACGTCCGCCCTCGGGGCGACGACAAGCCTTGAGGCAAACTTCCACCACCTCCACCGATGGAAGCAGCGGCCGTAGGGACCGGGTGGCTGCCCCCGCGTGACAAAGGAGAAGGGATGCTGTGATGGGGCGACGGTTGTCGTTGCTGACCTGGCTGCATGTGTCCCTGCCCTTGCTGCTGCTGCTGGTGATGCTGCTGCTGCTGCTGCTGCTGCTGCTGCAACATCCTCATGCGGAACAAGGCGTCCCCCTGCATGCCCCCCAGCCCTTGTGGGGCACCGTTGTTCGGTGGTGACGTCGCGGCGGTTGTTGACGCCGCTGAAGCAGCAGCCGCAGCCCCCGCCGCCGCCGCGGTCGCGGCTGCCGCCCGCTGCTCTTGCGCCTGCCGCGCCGCTTCCGCAGCTCGCAGTCTTGCAGCTTGAACCGCCTGTGCTTGGTGAGCCTATCGGTTAAAAAAAGCGAGAACCCAGTTGTGCGAAATAGGTCAGTGCCAGCCACGTTAAAAAAAACAAACAAGAAAATTACATTTCCACTTGCGCACGCACGTACCAATTCATGGAGACATTTTTCCCTTGCGTACGTACCAATTCATGGAGGCATGCAGCAGTTTACAGGCCAAACGTCTCTCTTCGGCGCCCAAAAGACAAATCAACTACTACTACTACTATTACTACTGTAGGCTCGATCGAGTGCTGGTTAAGCTCGGCGATGTGATCCGAAGGCGCTTTCTTTGTATGTAGGTATAGGGGAAATCGACAACATTCTGGGAGGTGCATGCATTCCCCGGCTACGTTTGTGATTGCACAGGTGTCAGCTTTGATAGCGATCCCACCGCTGACTCTTGCCATCGATTGTTTCAAGCCACAATCTGCAAATATATTTGGCACTGCCGGAGCCGCACATAGATACCTGGCATCGAATAAGTAAAGTCCGAGACACAACAGGACAGAGGCCCCCTACTCTACCAAGAGTTATGCTGCACGTCGCATCGTCTGCGGGTACTAAACGACACGCAAAGGTAAAAAAAACAACCACCCTTTATACTCCACGCAGCAGCTGCTGCTGCCGGTGCCACTACAGTCTCTGCAGCAGCAGCAGCAGCAGCAGCAGCATCTTACAGGCTCTGCGACTGAAGGCGCAGCGAGAGTCTGACGGAACTGCTTTATCTCCGAACCGACGGGGAAAAAAAAAAAAAAAAAACAGAAAATGAGAAGATGGGTGCTCGTTCGCGGGCTTTATGGCCTTGCTGTCCTGCTCGTCGCGTCTTGTCTCGGGCGAGATCACAACACGCTAGGGCCAACAGTAATGACCCCTCGTGGGGTGAAGGTCGGACGTGCAACGCCGTCGTGAGCCCCCTCAAGTTCGCGTACATCGCAAAGTTTCGTGGTTGAAATCATCAAACCAGAGCGCCCCCAAGCGCGGTGGTGTACCCGGTACCGCGTCGACTATTGTGTGAAAATCGCGGGTCGTTGGCAAAAGCACGCCCCTACAACAACAATAACAACAACAGCAACAACAACAGCAGCAATAAAAACCTTCCCCTTATTGTTGCTCTCGTTTGCTTCTCCTCAAAACCAACGCCGCAACATAGAGCAAAAAAAAAACGCTTCGCTTCTGCCGTATCACCTGTTGCTGGAGCAACTGTAGCTGCTGTTGGTGCTGGTGCTGCTGTTGCCGCTTGATCTCCCTCTCTTCAAGTAGCGCGCGCTCCTGTCCAAACAAGGATACAGTGGGCCAGGGGGGAGGGGGAGGGGAAGAAGGGCAAGTAAAATCGGGGGAAAGCGCGGGAAGGGACAGGAAATCGAGGCAAATCTTTAAATAACATCCTTCCCATACACCGCACTCATACATGGTGTACAGTAGTACTGGTGGTGAGGCCTTGGTCGATGTTGGTTCAGGACAAGAAGAGTCGCCCTAGAGCAATGTTTCCACGGTCCTATCTGCGGCACAGCGCCCCCCACCATCCAAACGAGAGGTGTAGGCAACAGCAGGCGTCAACCAAGAGCACACAGTTAGTACTGTTGTAGCAGATCGTTGCGCACCACACCACACGTGCAACACGATAAAAAGGTGTTTTCATGAGCCTTCGCCGACCTTCGCCGACCGCCTGCTTTCGCAAAAGCACTGTTCGTTCTGCGAGAGGAGTAAGAGAGATGCCGGCGACACCCTCCGATCGCATGGAACCCACACACATTAGCGGCGCTCGGCTGGGCGCGAAAAACAGGCGACTTCGAGTGAGCTCGTTCGCACCCTGACGTCAAAAAGGAGGTTACAAGAGGGGCGTCGTTGGCACCGCCTTTCCCACGCCCCTTTCGCAGCTGCAGAGTGCCAACACGCATGGGCTGAGCAGGAATTCGCGTGAAATCATCCTAACCACTAGACTACAAGGAGAAAAAAAATGCCAGGTTCTATACTTGTACACGCAGTATATAAATACAGTAGGAGCACGCTCTTGGTGTTCGCGCTACATACGCTCTTTATACCTGCGCCTCCTTCATCCGCTGCTGCTGCTGCTGCTGCTGCTTGTGCCTCTCTCGGTCCGCGATCAGCTTCGCCGCAGCCGCAGCCTTCGCGGCCTTCGCCACCTGAGCCGCAGCTCGGGCCGCGGCTTGAGCCGCCGCCTGAGCCGCCCGAGCCTCCTGCTTCTTCTTGTGCTGCTCCTGCGCCAGCTGGAGCGCGGCGTCGGCACGTGCTTGCTGCGCCGCCCTCGCCCGCCTCTCCTCCTTTAGGGCCTGCTTTACTTGCTCTTGTCTCCTTGCCTCCGCCCGCGCCTTCACCACCTGATTTTTTTTTTGTTTCATCGCGATACACATGAGACGTACGTCGCGTCAGGTGCAGCGCTATCTTGTACCAGAGGGTATGATACATCATCGCACCCACCCTTAGCGATGCGTATGACACGCAGCGTCAGACGCAAGCACTGTTTGCTACATCGTGGCGCTTACGGCACCGTCGGGTATAGCGGGGCGCAAAGGGCAACAACTTATCCACTCACTCACGCACTCACCCACTCAAGGCACCCCCCACAAGCCGGACATTGTCAAAGGGTATCATCAGAGAGCGAGCAAGCAAACGAGCAGGGAATCAACAAAAAAACTATTGCGCAGAGACGCGGCGCAATGATACCCACACTCCATCAAAATAAATAAGTCGACAGGGCAAGTTCAGAAAGGCGATCGTAAGATACCGAGAAAGGGGGTGGGAGAGGGACAAAAGAAAAAAAGAAGAAAGAGAGAGAGATCGAGAAAAGAGAGAAAAAAGAGGAGACTAGAAAAAAACGAAAGAAAAGACTGCAAGTCAGAGAGAAGCGGAAAGAGATACACATGTACTCGAAGTATATGAATGCAATGCAGGGAGGCAAACACAGAAACAAAAGCACGCCACCAGGAGCCAAGACAAGCACCACGGGAACCCGCGTGGTCGTGGGCGGTGGCGGTACAAAGAGCAGAGCCAAGCCTCCTCACCTTGTCGCAAACACCGGCATCGCACCAGGGCTCCACCTCACCGTCGCGTGCCGGTCGCTCCACCCCCGCCGCCGCCGCCAACCGCTGCACATATGATACAGACGCACAAAAAACGGGGGGAGGGGGGGGGAGGGGGGGGGCAGCACGTGGGCATGCTTTCAGGGCACGGCTTAGAATGGCCTTACTACAGTACTCGAACTGGTTCCCATAACTAAGTGTGAATTTTTAATGCGGGGACCAGCGCGCCACACGTCGCTATATACATAGCAGTACTGCCGCGATGCCATGTTACTATTACTATCGCGATGCTGCTACTGCCGCGATGTTGATTCATTGGCGGGGTAAAAAGCTTAACCCTTTCCTTACCGCAATCATACTATTGTACCCCCCCGTACCCCCCCCATGCCGGGTGAAAACCCAACGTGCTCCGTCCCGGCATCGTAGGGATGCAAGGGTCTATGGCCATTTGCGACTACGGCCATGCACGACATGAGTACACCCCCCCCCGCCCCCCTCCCCGCGCCTGGTCGGTGAAAAACCGACGTGCTGCCGTCCCGGCATTGCAGGGATGCGAGGGTCCAAGGCCATACCACTACGGCCATGCAAGGCAACAGTACACCCTACCCCCCGCCCGAGCCGCCCCCCTCCTCCATTTCGCGCGCGGCAGGTTGGCTGGTCCCATGACTCCGCTCGCAGTCTCCACTCGCGCGAGATACCTCACGGCCCGCTAGCTTTTTACCCAAACTCTCACATACGCACACCTACAAGTGTCGCCTCGCCTCAAGCAGGTCGTCGGGGGCTGTGCTCTACTCAAACCGGCTCAAACCGGGAGGGGGGGGGGGCTGGGGAGCTACCCGTTCCCTCGCTTTCGACCCAAGCGATTAACCACGGGCGCAAGCACTGACCATTTTCACAAACACGCTGTCAATAGAAACGTTTGCACCGCGGGAGCGGGCAGCGAATAAACCGGGGTACGGGGGGGGGGGGGGGGGGGGGGGGGGGGGGGGGGGGGGGGGGGGTGCCCGCCCAGATTTGGAGATTACTGAAAGGTTGGTTCTGACGAATCGGATGAAAAAAATTGGCGCCATGAGCGGAACGATTTCGAGTCAAGATTGAAAAAAAAGGAACAAAAAACAAAAAACTTAAACAGAAACAAAAAAAGCCCCCGTCACCTTTTCGTCCGCTAGGATCTGCGCCGACAGCCGCGGCACCGTCTCCGCCGGAGACTCTGACAAAGCTCGAAGCACCGCCGCTTTCCTCCCGGATGCATTCACCGCCTCCACCAGAAACGATATCTGGCAATAAGAGGAAATTGAAGAGAATCGAAGCGAATCGAAGTAAAACGAAACGAAGTTAATCGGGAGGGGAGAGGGGGGTGCGGGGGGGGGGGCAGAAGCATCGCAGGGAAAAAGACAAAACTATCGCAACCGAGTCAAGACAGCCCAGTTCTGGACAGAATCGAGCAACTTCTGGACATAAATACTCCAGGTAATCTACTGTATATATATCAGTCCCCTATTACTATCAACTATCAATAAACCTTAGCCTTTGCAAAGACACCAAGTGTTTTACACAGCCGGGGTCGCTGATTCTCCGTACAGCCGCTGCTGAGTTGAAACAAACAAATACGTAACGCGGAACTGTTCGTTGGAACGGAAACGCTCGCCCGGTCACGCTCTGCCACGGTCTCTTTGCTTGCACGTCTTTCTCCCAGCTCAAGGCTGCCAGCAAAAACGAACAAGACACACTCAACCAAGCGCCGCCACCGCCACCACCACCAACACCACCACCAACACTAACACCAACAACACTACAGCCACCACAACTGCGTACCACAGTACGTATATACATACCACCACCAACTTTCACCAACACCAACAACAACATCATCAACACCGCCACCACCACCACCACCGACACCGCCAACACCACCACCACCACCACCACCACCACCACTACCACCCCCAACACCAACACCAATACCACCACCACCGCCGCCAGCACCACCACCAACAACACCGCCACCACCGACACCACCAACACCAACACCACCAGTACCCCCACCACTCCCGCCGCCACCACCACCACCACCACCACCACCGCCACCACCGACACCACCAACACCAACACCCCCAGTACCCCCACCACTCCCGCCGCCACCCCCCCCCCCACCACCACCACCGCCAATACCAACACCACCAACACTAACAATCAACGTCGACGCCGTACGGTACGACACAAAGAGGACGCCCCCAAGATATATTAAAAAAAAAAAAAAAAAGCCGTCTCCTTCTTTCCCGGCCTCACCCACATGCCGATAGAGGTACTCGTATATAGCACTTTTTAAGTGAAATGTTTTTTTTAATTACGGGGCTCCTTTAACCCAAACTTTGCCGAAACCACGAAATCGCTTTCTTGCGTTGCCAATATATATATTTTTACACTGAGGTCACGGGACATTTTCGTCGTAGCACCTTTGTTTTCCTCCAAAAACAGTTTTTGGGTGAGGTACTGTATACAGCTCCTCAAGTGACCAACCACCCTCACGAAAGGTACACCTAAGGTACACCTAACCTCTATCGGAGATATTATATATACGAGCTCGTTCAAGTTTGAACGACCCAAATTTTGTCAAGACAGACACGAATTAATGCCGCTTGCAATAAATATCTACTCAAATGTCACCTATTTGATATCATACTGACCGCCATGAACAGTGGAAGAGGGTGACATAGCCAGTTTTTTGTTAGTTGAAGTCCTAGGGCTGGCTCGCTAGTGGCAAAAAATGTGTCTCGACCGGCCACGTGCCTTAAAAAAGAGGCCAGAAACAGGCACGCGTTTCCGTAGGAAATAACGGGGGGTTTTCCACATTTGTTTCTGGATGAGTCGGTTCCAGGTACTTAAAAGGCATGTCTGTAAAAACAGTCGCGCAATATTCGAATATTGGACTGCGTAGGGTCAATATCAAGTCATTTTTAACGCCCAAAAGCTGATCCTACACTGAAACTAAGTAATCGCCAGGCAACTGCAAAATACCCACGTTTTCCTCACGAAAGCGCAAAAACGCTCACGCCGTTTTTTGGAGATAGGCCCTGACAAATTGCACATGTGTTCTTTGAGCCCCTGCCGAGGCCTTGACGAGCGGTGTTTTTTGGGAGAGATTCTCGTCGGGAATTTGGGATTTCTTAAGGCCCAAAAATCCAAATCCAGAAACAAAAACTGAAAATCTGACGGGGGGAAAAAAAAAAAAGTCCGTCAAAGGGTTAAGAGGGGTTCATAGAACACGGGCGCAAAAATTCAGGACCAATCTCCCAAAAACGGCGTGAAATTTCGACCCTCAACTTTTTTGGTGGATTCACCTTGAACCAGCCAGTACCATGACCCGAACCTGCCCGTGTCGTATTCAAGCCACCGCCAACACCCGACGAACCCGTCAGCACCACCACCACCAACACCACCAACACCACCACCACCACCACCTGCGTACCCACAGCACCAGCAAACCCCTATCCCCCCCCAAAAAAAAACAATTGAAGCTGTCGTCCATATGCAAGTCCGCCTCACTGGCGGTTCTTAGCAGGATGCAGCTCACCCTCCATGCGACTCGCCCAATACCTCACGGCACTTCGCGCTTGGTGCAAGCTATGTCTGCCTGGTTGGTGAAAACCCAACGTGTTCCGTCCCGACCTTGTAGGGATGCGAGGGTCTATGGTCATACGACTACGGCCGTGCACGACATGAGTACACCCCCCCCCCCCCCAAAAAAAAACAACACAAACAAACAAACAATACAAACGTATTGTCTCTCCCCCCCCAAAAAACACCTCTCACTGCTCTATCGAGCTGGATCTGCTCACTCCCTCTCTCGGGGCGTGAGATCTGCGAGCGCTCGATGTGCCCGCCGCCGCATCCTGGTCAGCCTCCGCCTTCCACCTCGCCAGCCTTGCCTTCACCCCTGACCTCTCGCGCTAACAGCGATCAGGACGACACAGTAGTCGTTCGGAGAGCGGGAAACGACATAGAGCCAATGGGACGAGGAGGGGGTGGGGTGTATCATTCATGCATGGCCAGTAGTCGTATAAATACCATACGAACCCTCGCATCCCCTACGTACAATGCCGGACGGAGCACATGCGGGTTTCTTCACGCGACGCGGCAGACATTGCTTTAGCTTGCACCAAAGCGGAAGCGAACGGAAGTGTGGGGAAGCGACATTGAAGGTGAGCTGCGCACCTATCTAAGAAACATTGTTTTGACAACTTGCATGATGAAACGGGGGGGGGGGTGTACTCATGATATTATCGTGCACGGCCGTAGATTGTATGTACGCATAACCATCTCGGCAATACCCTACAATGCGGGAAGAGCCGTTGGGTTTTCAACAAACACAGACATTTCGTGACCAAGCGGAAGCGCGCGTAGTATTGGCGAGTCGAAGGAGGAACTTCATCTGTAAGACGCCATGTGATGTCGACTTGCATATAGGAAGAACAGCCTCACAACTAATGATTAATTCTGGTGTGCCACTTCAGAGGCGCATATATAATACGTACTGTGATCCTTACATATACACCTACTTGAGCGAATAATCCCTTGTGCGGAGATAGTTATACCACACCAAAATACCTACAGTAAAAAGACAGCAGATTATGATACCGCAAAAAACAAAAAAAAGGTAGCGCTGGTTTCGAGCTCAAAGCAGTGAGAGGCGTGTTTACAGCGTCGCTACCTAACGACCCACCCACCTAATTTATAGGGGATAACGGGGGGGGGGGGTCAACATTACTTGCGCCGCTAAAAATCAACAGTTATGGAAGTAATAACAAGGTCCTAGAGCATAACTAGGCGGTCACTTGAGCGTGAACTAAATGGGGGGGTCGAAGACTTATCTATATATATCAGTGATGCGACAACCGTGACATCAGAACATTTGACAGCTTCATATCAAGGCACCATGAATTGTATGGGTCGCCGTGGTGCTGTCAAAGGCTGTCAGGTGCGCAGATACAGCAACAAGAAATAAATGGATGGGCGGTCGCATGATGCGCACGCCGTTAGGTCGTGTTGGCATGGGGCGGCCTGCTTATTCGTCCACGACACGGCGGATACGTTGGCCCACAACAGGGACCCTCCCAACGTCTTCGAAAGAGATGGCATGGTCAATGGTTAAAGCAATATAGACAAATAACAAATGCATATCGCTCGCTCCCTCCCTCCCCTCGTGCTCCTCCGCCGCCCGTCAATCTCCGTTCTCTGAGGTAGAAATCGCCGCGCGGCGCCTCTTGTTTTCCCCTCCCCGCCCCCCTCCCGCCTTCCCAAAAAAAATCAAGGTGACTCACCACCGCTGTTGCGGGATAACCCCCCGTCACCGCCGCCGCCGCCGCTATCATCGCTACCGAGCAAAGACTTGGCGGCTTGGAGCTGGAAGGGGGTCTCCGTGTGCACGCGGACGTCCATGTGTTGCTCCTCCGTGCTCCCTTCCTCCAGCCTTCATTTCGTCCGTTCGGAGTTTGTTTTGTTTTTGTTTTTTTTCGTTTTGGCAACCGAATCAACACAAGAACCGAAAAACAAAAAAACCAAAAAAAACGAAAAAACGAAAAAAAAAAAACGGACGAGCGAGCGGTCGATCAAGTTATACATACTACTAATAATACGGGGGGGCTAATGTAGTAAGAATAATGAGCACCCACGATGGCCCCAAAACACACAAATTATCACCCCCATGTTTACAAAACGATATTTGGTTATGAGTATTACATTTCCCCGTCATAGTAATGGTAAAAGACTATTGAAAGAGCCTCGTCCTCCTATATATGAAGCGAGCGTCGGCAAGGGGGGGGGGGGGGGGGGGGGGGGGGGGGGGGGGGGGGGTCAACATTACTGCGCCCAAAGCATCACTAGGGTTTATGGGAGGTCAAAACAAGGTGCCTAGAGCATGAACTATGCGGGGTCACTTGAAGCGTGAACTAATGGGGGGGGTCGACAGACGTGTATCCTATATATATAGTGGTTGCGACACGTGCGTCGCAAGCTTTTGCAGCAGGCTTCAATCAAAGGCAGCCATGAGATTGTATGGGCGTCGGCCGTGTGGTGCTGTCAAAAGCTGTCAGGTGCGCGGATACCAGGCAACAAGAAAAAAATGGTGGGCGGTCGGCATGATGCGCACCGCCGTTGGTGGTGGTGGCATGGCGGCGCCCCTCTTACTCGTCGACACCCCGGATACGTTGCCCACACACACCCTTCCCCACGTCTCGAAAGGGATGCATGGTCAATGGTTAAACAACTAAGACAATCAACAAATGAATACCCCCCCCTCCCTCCCTCCCCCTCCCTCCATATGATATATTTATAGGTTGGGTTGGCGTCGGTTGGCAACGACGCTGTAAAACACGCCACTCGCTGCGTGAGCTAGACAACCAGGGTGCCGTTTTTTTTTGTTATTTTTTTT
>MEHQ01004566.1:599516-610335 GCA_008828725.1 Saccharina japonica | reverse complement strand
CGGGGGGGGGGGGGACTATTCCCAAGACCCCGAAAAAACAAAGAGGGGGAAGGGGAAGGGCAAGGGGGGGGGGAGGCGTACTCATTTGTTGATTGCCTTAGTCACTTGACCATTGACCACGCGTCCCTTTCGAGACGGAGCACCGTCCCTACTCCTAATAAAAACACCTATACAACATTCCGTATAATACCAAAAACAAACGCTTGCCTACCTTAGCTTATCCCTTTCCTGTTTTTGCCTTTTGTGGTCAGCGTCTTATCTCCTACTAAAAAGGATAGAAATCGATCGTTATTTCGCTATGATATTATCTTCGTTGTGTACTAAAATTCTCCACATCACTTCCGCCTATATTCTTCATCTCCCGCCTCTTCCAACACACCCCGCTCCCCCTCGGACATTTCACAGACACTCCCACGAGGTTCCTCCTTTGTACATATCGTACGCTCCCACACTGCGCGTTCTGCTCTATTGATACTTTGCTTTTGATTGTTACCACAAGGACACACATACATGCATATTCTGACTCTTAGCCTACTACCAAGAACCCGAACAACAAAATTCGGGGGCGGGGGAGGGGAGAAGCGGGGCTTTAACCCACTGCCAACGTCCCGAAACACGAAAGGCGCGGCAAAGGGGAAATGAAAAAAAAAAATGAAAAAAAATGAAACACGGAATGCCGTGAGGACGATCAGTCAGTACGAGTAGATGGGTGGAATGTGGAATGGTTGGTAGATCGATCTGTTCGTCGGCCGACCGGTCGGTTAATCGATCTACTCGGTGACACACGGCGCACCAGCAACTTTTTCTTGAGGCATTACGATTATTCCACTCCAGCGGTTTTTAGGGAGCGCCTAAGTATCCTGTCTCGCCGCGGACTATTCATAGTTTTTTGGCGATGAGTTAATAATGTGAAAACAACAACACAACACACAAACACAACAACGCAACGACGCAACAACGCTCCACCCTCCACATTTCAAAGGAGTCCGAAAGGGCCTGAAATGGGTCCGAAGGGGTCCGGAAGGGTCCGAAAGGGTCCGAAACGATCCGAAAGAGTTCAATAAACAATAACCCACACAATGTTTGGTGGAGTCCGGTTTTCATCTGGCGCCGTGAGCATGCTACTATTAACATTAATATGAATATTACTTTTTGTCAGCGTGAAATGAATATATTCGGCGATTGTGCGACATTTTTTGTGCTGCTGGCTCGCACAACTTCGAGTTCACGAAAACACCTCGTGACTCGTTTCTGGCTCTCTTCCACGTGCTCTCTTCGTATGACTGCTGTCTGGTGCGCACCCGACGCCCTCACACACTCCACAAGGAAGCGCGACTCGATTTCGTGTGGGCCGTGGTTGCTCGTGGGGGAGCTACTCGTATACCGGTACTGTAGTTGTCTGCAAGTCAAGTGCAAATTTCCAGGTGGGGGTTTCATTTTTTTTTTCCCCGCCTCATTTGGTGCCTTCCGAATTTCGACCAATTCCAACCACTGCTGCAGCACCCCCAACGTCGAGGTGTACGAGGACTTCCGCTAAGGAACGGCCACCACTCTGGAGAGAATCACAAGATGACGTTTATAGACAAAACAGTCGAGGCGAAACACCCGCTATCCACTAATAAGGCACGAATCAGCCGAAGGTCCAAACTCAAAGCGTGTCAAAATAGTGGCGTAACCAAACTCCATCGAAAAAATATCTAGAGATGTAAGAGTCTCCAGGAAACCCCGGGGATCGGGGGGGGGGGGGGGGGGGTCATGTGGGGGGGGGGGGGGGGGGCGTTTTCGTGAAGGGCGATGTTTGTTCCGGGAGGGGGGAGACGCATCCTAATGGATACGTGTACAAAACCTGTGATCTACCGCATTAAAAATATACGGAGTAAATACGTAGACTGTATCAGGTAAACACCAGGTAGAATATCAGGTATGGTGTGTGGTACACTGCTGCAGCCGTGTTTGTGAATAATTCTAGCGAGAGGCCCTTGTTGTATGATAGGAGTATAGAATCTCGAGAACAGACAGACAGGCAGGCAGCTCACCGCGGATTTACCATCCTACATCCAAATTGAAAAAAAAAAAGTTGTTAATCTTCTATAAATGACGTTGCAGCAAAACCTGTGCTCCTACAGCCAGTATTCTGCTGTTTTTTTTCCTTCAGGAAGACAGATGTTTTTAAAGTTGATATTTGATACTGGTACGAAGTAAGCCGAGTGTACTGCTGCTGCTACTGCACTACTGCTGTAAACCGCGGTCACGAGCTTTTGCGAGACAAGAGAACCATCGGCCATGAGACAACACTTGGAAACTGAGAGATACAAATTACGAATCTCCACTGAGACACCACTACTATGACTACTGCTGTAAGTTTTGTCTTTTTACTTGTAATACAAGTAGCTGCGATAGTGTTGTGGCGTGTGGCTTGTCCTTGTTTGATATCACCCACACATTTGTCTTCCCGTCATAATTGCAATTGCCAACATCTCCTGTCGGTTGACATTACGTACCAGTAGCTGATGGTACGAGGTAGCTATTCGGAGGGAGTCCAAACTGAAAGGCGGAATATAGAGACGCACTGCGCACTTCTGTGATTTGGCTATGTGTACTCGGTTGGAAAGTTTCAAGTGCCCCCGTCGTAGGTTCCACCGCTCTACCATGCTTAATCTCGTACCGGGAAACACCATAGAACGCATTCAGAACCGCAGATCGCAACATACCTGGTATAAAACACCTCAACACCGCCGTACGTACGACAACCAATCATGCACCTCTCCGATATCACGGGTATGCATATCATAGGAGAGGGCCTCGCTCAGACTGAATCCCAACGCTCTCTCCACAATACAGCAGTAGTATCAACACCAGCACCTACACCGACAACGACACCCCCTTGCTTCCTTCAAGTCGCTGCTACGAATGGTACGGTTGCGCGTGTTGGCGTCGATTGCCCGACACGCCCCAAAGCCACTCTACGGCTGCATCCGATATGGGTGATGGTCATCATACCCGGGCATGACGCATGAAGTGCTCGCAAAAGGTCGATATTATGATAGACGCGCTTGCCGCCAACATCAACAAAGTTTAGCCCTATATCATTGACTATAAATGATACGAAGAACACGTACAGAGGAACAACATCAGCAACACGGGAAGATCAAGAATGTGTAAACCAGGTGGTGCCATGTACTTGCTGCAGCTGCTATCTGTATGTGTGTACGTACGTGATTATGTGTGATACGTATCGCGCAAAGTCTGTCTAAAGGTGTAGTAGTCAAAGATGTGAGATCTGCAGGCAACAAACATATCATACAAATAGGTATTAATACGTAGCATGCGCTACGAAGTTCCTTCCTTCCTCCTCCTTCCTCTCTGCGACCTTCCTTCTCATGCGCATACTACTACAGTACTACAGCTCCTGCACACTGCTGTACACACCAGCACTGATGCTACTTCGTACAGCTGTTGGAGCAGTACTAAAAAGTTAAAAGTGCCAAAGTACGCTCTCTCATACGCTCTCGCACAGCAAATGCATGTGCTGTCTGGTCTTCACATGGATGATGATCGACCAAAATGTCATCTCATCACTTATTCAAACAATAGGAGTACTCGTGCGAGATAAATTGCGTCTACTTGCTTCGCTCGTCATTCGAAAAGCCATTTGAAACCTTAACCTTCACGAACTTTTCCGCGCACCACAGCAGTACAGCAGCAGCAGACGCAGTCTCATAAACCGTATGGGCATACATATGGTGAACTGCTGTTGATGAACTGCCTAGGCATGGGGGATGGGTGGGGCACGGGAGCAAACCTTCCGGGTCCCACGCACGACGCCAGATCGTCGTGTTCTACAGCAGCAAGCCTTCTGAAAACGCTACGACGTAACACTGAAAGGAATCTATACATGTTACGTACCTTGGTGGCACAGGTGGCATGGCCGGCTGCTGCTGCTGCTGCTGCTGTTGCTGCTGTTGTTGCTGCCGCGGTTGCGGTTGCTGCTGCTGCTGCTGCTGCTGCTGCTGCTGCTGCTGCTGCTGAGGCTGCTGCTGCTGCCGCTGGTGCTGAGGCTGGTGTTCCTGCTGCATCATCATCTGCTCCGGATCCGACCTCTCATCTCCAACATCGCGTCCTCTGCTGTCAGGGCCCCGAGGAGCAGCGGTAGTGGCTACTACAGCGGCCACCCCCGCCGAACCTGCACCGCCAGCAGCAGCGGCGGCGGCGGCGGCGGCGGCGGCTAGGCCAGGATTGACAGCAGCATCCGCTGCGGGAGACGAGGAGATAGGGGGCTCACTACCCAGCGCCAAGAGGCCTCCGAGCAATGCCACTTCCGGCGCACGCTTCGCAGGCAATTCTGCAGCCGCATCTGGCATGGGCGCCGGGTTTTCGCAGGAGAACCCCGCGGCTTCAGCCGCGGCAGAGAGACCCATGCCTGCTGGTAACGCCATGGTACTTCAGCAGTAGTTGTTCGTAAAAGGCCAAACGTCCTTCGTTAGCAGGGACACGGAAGATGATTTGACTATGTGGAGCTGTATAGATATCAAGGCTTGTTTTGGGCGGTGTTGGGTGTGCATGTTCGACCACCAACACCAGGGGGGAAAACCACCACCACACCACGACCAGGCCAGCACACGCCATCCCGCTCACGTTCAAACAGAGAAGGTAAGGCAGACCTGGAGTATATTGGTCATGGGTTCCACTTGGTCGGGTGTAATGTGGTTCTGAACTCGGCTTCCGCGGAGTGGCTCCGAGCGAACGGAATATGAAAAAGATAGGAATCGCACCTGAGTCGCACACGCACACACGCTCTGCGCTGAGAGCGCAGCTGGCTGCTGGGGCTGCCTGTGGACGTGGGCGTGCTGGCAACTCCCATTAGAGATACGACCATGACTTGCGTACGCGTCGCGCGATTGGTGGCGTCGTTAGCGCTCGAGCGATCATCCTGCGATCAAACGACCAAACATGATATTTTACAGGGTAGTCTCGTACGTACATAAAACACCAGCAGCCTCCCAGCCTCAGGGTGTGCTACGTAGTGTGCAGCTGATAATGCAGTAATGCAGACGTTGCAGACGCACGCGACGTGTTGTGCGTACAGGGGAAGGGGGGCGTACAAGTCTTCAGGCGCATGCATTGTGCACATGCATTGTGCACTCGATTCCGCTATCTGTATTTATGTATTTATGTATTTATGCCATGTCCCACGCTATGTAGCTCAAACGCATGACTTTAGTGAGCATTGTCTACTACTACTGTGGAAGCCAGAGCGCCTTCGTGTGGCCCAAGCATTCGGATGGTCGGACCGCTTGCCCGAGATGCCGTGTTGCCGTACGAACGCAGGTCGGAACTGAGAGAAATGAGAAACGAGGTCACGTTTGTCGTTTTTTATGCGAGAAGTTTTCGTGCTGTATGATAGGTTGAAAATTGCCCATTTTCACGAAAAGCCCGGCCTTCCGCCAGAAACTCTCACAACTCGCAATGGCATCGAGGAGGTGTCCATGAGCTTGTTGTGCGACGTCTGCGTGATACTGATGCCGTTGCTCTGACTGCTTTGAACCAAGTAGAAGGCAACACCAACATCACGCATTCGAGGCATACTGCTGCTGTTGTGGGCCCTTTTCTTCCGCCGGTTCGCCGACGACGATGACGAGCTTCTGTCATAGACTCTATATACGACGTATATACAGTACAGGGCACCTACTAAGAAACAGGCTGATAAGAAAGCCAGGCTGAGATTTAGAACAAAATAAGAAAATTCGGGAGTCATTATCTTTAAATTAGTGTAGAAAGCACCCTCTCTGAACTAAGAAACCCAGCCTGGACCAGATTTCCTGTTTCTTATTGGGTGTCTTGTACGAGTACTGCTGTATTGTAATAGTACGGGCTTGGAAGGCCGGTAATTACCTCGTTTATAGGTAATTGATCCGTTATCGTATTCGTTGGATGGCATTCTCACCCAGTCTTCCTACAATATGCACAAAACACCTTCAGGAAGTATATACGTACGTACGTATATACCAGGTACCAGGTACCTGGCATACCGTAAAACTACCGCATCAGCCGTTGCCAAACATAGGCAGCGAATACGCTGCGTACGAAATACTATGTCAAGATATTGCAGACCCACTCTAAAACGTACACACCCCAGCACGCGCGATCGAATTATCACTGTAAAGAATATCTCACCAAGCTTGTGAAGATGAGTTTCGGGGAATCGTTTTCTACCTTTTTTTTTTTCGTTTTTTTTATCCTCCGGCGGATGGGTCAAAATAAAGCTTACGCCCTCCACACGTCCACGTCTCACTTCGTGTCGTGTGTCAATTCACTCCATGCTCCCTCGGAAGTATCAGCCCTTGCTGTCTACGACCTTCGGGAACTTGAGCATGTTGACCCGACCTGACTCCCGAAGGGGCCCGGTGCGGTGGGGATAGCCACCCGAGCTACCGGGTACCTTGATATCTCACAGCTGAGGTGTGTTTTGTTTTGTTTCTAACACAGCAGTACGTACAGGATACCTGGTATTTCGTCTCCCCAAATTCGGAAAATAAATATCTAGTTATCCCCGACCCTTTGGCTTTTTCGCGCGTACAAGATCCCCGATGCAAAGTCAAGATATTTATTACGATGAGAGAGACCTCTATCGCATCGGTGTAATACATGCAAACGTCGACTCAACAAAAAGAAAAAAAAGGTCGAAGTGGTCAAATGTCGTCATTTGTGGGAGCCAAGCTGCCGGGGCAATGTGCTATCATAGTGTCACTTTTTTCACGTGTCTCTTTTCAGATCTGGATGGGCCCGAGGTCGTCGGAGTCCGTCGTCCCTAGATGTACAATACGATGGACCATGCACAGCAGCAGTTTCAGAACCGTACACGTACGTACGAGTATCCGTTCGTTGCAGTGTGTTTTTAAAGGGATTGTGTCATGGTATTAATGGCATCCCCGTTCCCCCTCTATTGTTGAGGTGGCGTGTTTCTGATTGAAACACGCCCAAGGCAAACATTATTTGCTCGCCCAGCTCTTCCCAGAAGTATCTGACCGCGCATCCCTTTCGAGACGGAACACCGTTCCTACTCTTGATAGAACCAGAGCGGCAATGCTAAAAATATCATCAAAACATCAATATTGTGAGTGACTTGAGTGCGTCTCGTCTCAACCTTCTTCCGGTAGTAGGGTTATAGCCCCATACCGCACACTTGTTATCTAGTACTTAGCCTGCCCCCAGAGAGTAAGTACCTTAAGATATGGCGTCGACAGCAGGACTACAAAGTGGTCCAGAGACGACGCGCCGGCGGATCCCGCCGAAGGGCCCTCCGCTGCTCCCCGGGGCGAGCGCGCCAAGCACCGCGAAGGGGGGCATCGGCCGCCCCCCCCTCCATCGAACCGCCTCCCTCCGTGTACTCGGCGGCCGCCTCCCCCGCCCAGTGGGCGGAGCTGCCGGCGGCCTTGCGCACCGACATGGTGGCCAAGGACCCTCTGACAGTCAAGAGAGAGTACACTCTCTAGACGAGGAAGCTCTCGTCCTCCAGCGGCGCCTGGAGGGTGAAGCGTCCAACGAGGCTGCCAGCAAACACGGCCGGAGCCGCGGAAAGATGGCCGCTCTCGAAGCAACCCCACTGCTTGGCGTGTCCTTCTGACGTGGGGGGGGGGGGGAAGTGTGGCATCGTGTTTGTCTCTTTTTGTTGCCGTGTGTGCCCCTCATGCTGTTCTCATGAATTTTTGCGTTTCAATACGACGTACAAAGTCCCCGGTAGTCCTCAACTGCTGAGCGAGCCCACCTGTACTTCGTGCGGCGTGTTACAGCAAACGTTTCCTTGTCTTGGCACCTGGATTATTGACAGGTGCCTAAACGGAGTGCCATCGGTAGAGGTTCGGCCCCCCCCCCCCCCCCTCCCCTCCTCACACCATCAAACCAACCGCCGTCTCCTTCCCGCCACCACCCGCTGCCTCTGTACCGACCATTTGACGGTTCGACCGACGGCTTGATGGACCGACCGACCGCCCGACCGATCAGACGCTCGAGCGGCTCGAACATCGAAACCCGAACACCCGACAACATGTTTTCGGGCCTCCGCCACCGCCGCCTCTCGCTTGGCTGTTTTTTTAGTGTATTGTTTTTGCTTGCTCCCTTGCTCGCTCCGTTGGCTTGCTTGCCCCCAGCAGGTACCATTATGCAGCCGCTCTCCCTGGTCACTGTTGCTCTGTCGTGCTGCTCGGCGGCGGTGAGTGAGGGGCGGTGGCGGCGAAATCGAACCGAATCAACTCGCGATTTACGTTCAACGAACGATATTAAGTAGAAACAGTAGATTACCAGGTATTAACGTGTTACGGCCAGTGCTGAAGAGTATTTTGTTGCGTCTTTTGTATTGACAGCAACAGCGCGGCGGTGTTAGTGTGTATTTGCGTGATAAGTACCACCTCCACTACCACGACCACCCCCACCAACACCACCACCAACACCTGCTTTAGTTCATGTTGCCCACTACCTGTTTACGCTACGTACCGCTACGACGGCGGGGTGCCTTCCACACTTTGGCGTTCCGTTCCTGATGATCCCCCTTCCTCGCTCTCACCCCTTTGGCTCCCTGGCTATCCCCATTTAACACCACCCCCCTCTCCCCTCCCCTCCCCTCTTCACCTCCCCTCCCCTCCCGCTCTTCCCTTTCCCCTCCCCTTGTTCTTGGTGATAATGTCCAATCAATCTCTTGTATACGAACACTCCACGGTGGCTCTGGCGACAACGCTGTATTTTTTTTTGTAAAACCATGTTGCGACTTGACAACAGGGCTTCGCGTTCGCTCCTTCGAGCGTCCGTAGCGTGTGGGGCGTGACTTCTTCTTCTTCGACCTCTGCTGTGCGACGGGCGGGGACTTCGCTCAGCATGGCCAGCCAGGATGAGCTCAAGAAGCAGGTCAGTGGAGAGTGGGTAGGCGCAATTTGATGCGAGTCGACGAGGGAAGGCATGGGCTGAAGTCTTCTCGCGATAAAAATGCAAGGCACGAACCGTAGTTGGGGAGGAGGGAGAAGAGCCTACTTATTAGTGACCCCGGATCTGAGTTACGACTAGGAAGGAGAGAGAAAGGACGGGCGAAGGTAATAAATGGGATGATGAAAAAACAGCAACAACAACAACTTGCCAGTACTGTGTGCAGGAAATAGGTTACGACTGGATAGGAGTGGCGTCGTGGGGGGATTTTTCATTGGACAGGGGTGGATGGGAGCTATTGGGCAGAATAAGTGGAGGGGAGGCTAACTATTGGACAGGAGGATCCGATGGGATAGAAGTACGAGAGGATATGTAGGGGTTGGATGAGATAGGGTGGGATGAGGTAGAGCATGGGACGAGCTCAAGAAACAGGTCAGGGATACGCATCTGCCTGGAGTGGACACGATAGGATAATAGAGGACCAGGATGGGATAGAAGACAGCGGATAGGAGACAGGGCAGGACCGTAATACTGTGTAAGGGTGTAGGATAGGAGATGTATGGCAGGATGGGAGACAGGGCAGGATTATGTTTCAAAGGATAGAAGATAGGGCAGAAACAGAGGATGGGCCAGGGTTGGGGGGTTATGCAGGAAACGACTAGGAGGACACCATTGGATAGGAGACAGGAGATAGGCGTGCGTATGTACGGTACTCGTGTACAGGACAGCTCGTGGTGACGGGATGGGACATGATCGCGTGTTTAGGGCGCAGGATAAAGCAGGGGCTATAGACAGGACAGGGTATGACAGGACAGGGTACGACAGTACAGGGCAGTAGAGTGCACAATAGGACAGGGTAGGACAGAGCGAAACGGGACAAGTGCGGAAGGAAGGAAAAAAGGGAGGAAATAAAGAAGGAAGGAAGGACGGAAGGAAGCCGCTAGGGATCGGTCGTCGTGCCTTCGTCCCTCCGTCCGCCAGTCCGCGCTCACGCAATTCTAGACCCCACGCCTCACCCCGCCCTCTTCGCTTACCGACGCGCACTTGCACACAATATCATTACGATAGCATTGCGCCCGCGGCGGTCCACACGCCGCGCACGCAGCAGCCGCCCGAGCTGTATAGGTGTGGTTGGCCAGGAAGGAGGGAAGACTTCAAGGGTGGGGGTACCGGGCCGGGGGGGGGGGTCAGAGGAGAAGTGCCGTACAGAGTTGTCCCGTGACGCGACTTGGTGACGTCGTCGGCCCGTGTTTATTCGATCGCCAAATATATCCCTTTCACCCGTACCAGTTACTTTGTTTTGGTGGTTTCCTGGTACGGATAGGCGATACATTCGTCGAGGGGCGACGTTTTGTTTCATCTCCCCTGATCTCGTCGAGGCTGTTCGTCCTTTCCTCGTGTGTTGGGTGTTGCCCGGTACTGTTGCGTTATGTTTAGTTTGTTACTGCTGTGTCCTTTTTTCAAATTCGCTGTGCCGTGTTCGTGTCTGTGTTGTTTTTTCTGTCCGTGCCTGTGTCTGTTTTTTTGTCTTGTTTATTCTGCTTGTTCCCCAGGTGGGGTACAAGTCGGTGGACGACTACGTGACCAGCGGGATGGTCGTCGGACTCGGCACTGGCTCCACCGCGGCGTTCGCCGGTAAATACGCATGCATTCATTCATTAATCCATCCATCCATCCATCCATCCATTAATTATTTATTTCCTTCATTCACTTATCCATCATTCATTCATCCATTCGTTTCCTACCGTGTGCCCCGTTGTGTTCGCTCGATACCGTAATATAATTACAGTTTACATTACTTAGGTATACTTCGTACCTGATATACGCACAGCAGTAGTTCCATACTATATAACTCACAGAGGCGAAACGAGAGTACTCCCGCCCCCTTACCCCCCTACCCCCCCCC
>MEHQ01004566.1:582490-594207 GCA_008828725.1 Saccharina japonica | reverse complement strand
CCCCCCCCCCCCCCCGAAAACAAGCACCTCCAAAAAAAAATCACCCAAAACATAAAAAATAAATAAATAGAAATAAACGCGTTGTTGATCGGGCGGGCGTTGCAGGGTTGCGATGCCAAGCTCCGCGAGGAGGGCGGCAAGCCGTACGTCACGGACAACGACAACTACATCGTCGACCTTTACTTCACCGAGCCCATCAAGGACGCCACCCAGGCGGGCAAGGAGGTGAGAGGGCAAATCGGCTATACACTCTTTCAGAGGGAGGCCATCGTATTCAGATTCCACGCTGGACCCAAAAACCCACGTATTCCCTCTACATACAGTACAGGACACCTATTGATCACAAGAAAACAGGCTATATAATAAGAAAAGCCGGGCTGAGATTTAGAGGATATTAAGACATTCGGGAGTCGTTGTCTTGAAATTTAGTGTAGAAAGCTCCCTCTCTCAAATGAGAAATCCGGCCTGGACTAGATTTCCTGTTGCTTGTTAGTCCTGTACTGTTTATATATATATGTATATATTTACGCGCTAAAATTGGTTCTGCCCGTAGCAGGAGACGGGTCTTTTTGGACGCGTCAAGGCCTTTTCCGGCCTTGACATACGTGCTGGTTTTAGTGTGAGGAGCAGTCAGTCAAGGCCAGAAGACCGGTCTTTTTCCTGGACGCGTCAAGGTTTCTTCTGGCCTTAATATACTGATTTTAGTGTAGGGGCGGTCAGTCAAGGCCAGGAGACCGGTCCTTTTGGACGCGTCAAGGCTTCATCTGGCCTTAATGTACTGATTTTAGTGTAGGTGAGCGGTCAGTCAAAGGGTGAAAGATGATATTACGAATAGGTGACCGGTGTTTATGGACGCGTCAAGGCCTCTTCTGGCCTTAACATACTGATTTTAGTGTAGGGTGCTGGTATATGCGGACCGTCGTCGGAAACCGGTATTTCTGGACGCGTCAAGGATTCTTCCGGCCTTGACATACGTGTTGATTTTAGTGTAAGGAGCGGTCAGTCAAGGCCAGGAGACCGGTCTTTTTTTGTTGACGCGTCAAGGCTTATTCTGGCCCTAATATACTATTTTTAGTGTAGGGGGCGGTCAGCGATCAGTCAAGCGGTCAAAGATGTCAGGAGATCTGTATTGTTGGACACGTCAAGGCCTCTTCTGGCCTAGAATGTACTGGTTTTAGTGTAGGGGGAGTGTCAGTCAAGGGGTCAAGCCGCGGTATCCTAGTAGATTTTGAAGGCGACCGACCAACCGGCCGATGAACTGATAGACGGGGAGAATGAGAGGGGGGGGGAGGAGAGGAGAGGGGAGGGGAGGGGAGGGGAGGGGGTTTATTTGTCTCACGTGTTATTTCTCGGCGGCCTTCGTTCGACCCTCGGCCTATTTGTTCGGCTCGGTTGATTTGGTACATATACATAGGATGAGCGCTAGTTGCTTGGCTTGGTGCGTGTTGGTAGTTTTTTTTTGTTGACGAGGTTTTGTGGGGTGGAATAGATTACTGTTTTTGCTCGATCGCTCGATAATTTTGGTTGTTTGGTCGAGAGATCGGTGCTTGTGTGATCGATCTAGCGAGCGATCGGTGAGTTGACGGATTGAACGATCGGTCGATTGGTTCATCTATTGATTGATTGGTTTATCTATCGATTGATTGATTGATTGATTGATTGAGTGGCTGATTGGTTTATCTATTGATCGACCGCATCGAGGACAACCATCAACCCAGCCATGCCCCAAGACCCCCCCCCACCTTCAACATGAGGCGCCACAATCCCCCCCCGCCCCCTTGCTCCACGTATTCCCACGCGCGTGGTTGGCCCCCATCGTCGTGCCCTCTACCCCGCCTCGCTTGACCCCACCCCACCCCACCCCGCCGCTTCCGCCCATACGCTGTAACACCCTGATGCCGTAACGTTTGAAACCAGATGCTGGAGACCGTGGGCGTGGTCGAGCACGGCCTGTTCCTCGACATGTCCTTCGCCGTCATTTCCGCGGGCCCGGACGGTATCACCGTGAAGACGAAGTAAACGATTCGCAATAGAAGACAGACCTTATTTCTTGTTGTTCGCTGCTTGCGGGGGGGGGGAGGGGGGGCTCTGGAGAAAAGCAGGGGGAGGGGGGCGGGGGTGTGCTCATGTCGTGCACGGCCGTAGTCGTATATGACCATAGATATACCCTCGCATCCCTACGATGCCGGGACGGAGCATGTTGGGTTTTCACCAACCCCGGCAGGCATTGCTTGGGAGGGAAGCAGAGAAATGGAGGGAAAGGGGGAGAGTAGAGAGAGAGAGAGAGAGCTGTGTGCGCTCTCCTCCTTGACCTATTTTGGCTTAAAGTTTGTTTCCCTATAATAATGTATTTCTTCTTCTGATGTTGCTTAGTGCTCAAAGCGGCGGTGCGGGCGAAATATAGGTGTGTGTTCTCTCTTTTCCCCGCCTCCTGGCTTACTATAGCCCCCCTCCCCCACCCCTTGTTTGCTTCTGAGGATGATGATGATGATACTGCCTGCGACTACTACTGCTGTAGGTGTTTTTTTCGGTATTTTACCCTTTTGTCGGGTGTTCTATTTAATAGAGCTATACTACCGCGGAGGTGTAGGAATTATTTAGTTGTGGGCATTAAACCGTTTCCATCATCCACACGTGGGGATTATTATTTTTTGCTGGGGTATACACGTGTGTTATATCGCCGCCTGGCGGGCGGTGACAGCGAACTTGGAACGGAAACTGGTACATACATCATCCATGGTTGGTTTGTCGTCAAGCTTGAAAAAAAAACATTCCCAGCTACGAGTATATACGTACAAGATTTTTCCAGCTTAAGTATATAGGTTGTAATCGAAGTCCTGGAGTACGATCATTTTTACACCTGGTATCATACCACCCACGGTGACAGAAATTCTGCGACGAAAACGACTGCATCGTGTACGTGTGCTTGTGCTTGTGCGTGTACACATGGCGGCGATGAGAAAATATAGCTCGAAGAGCAGAAATATCTCCCCCTCATCTAAGGGTGTGCGCGGATCTGAATCCCAGACACCCCACTACCCCCCCCCCTATATTGGAGGGAAGAACGGGACCGTTGTGATCCCAGGAAACAATAAGTCAACCTTTTAAAAAAATTAGCCCCCCCCCCCACCAGCGAAAAAAAAAGGGGGGGTCTCTAACACCAACTGAAAGAAAAGGAACAAAAAACGAAAAAAAAAAAAAACTGTTTTCGCTCTTTTTGTTCTGTGATCACAGCGATCCGGTTTGTTTTTCATTCTGACCTTCCTACGAGTGTGGTGTCGTTTTCTCTTTTTTTTTTACGCCCTTGCCTCATCAATTATTTGGTGATGAATCACATTGCTGGGACAAAAGCATGTACAGAGTACCTGGCACAACCTTTGCATTATGATCGAGTTATTTCTGAACTCGGATATAGAACATTTTTCGAACAGTCCATGATACATAGAAATACGCCGAATTTTGCCGGAATATCTTGTGCCTGGTGTACAGCAGTAGTGCATGAAAACATTTCATTTTTCTCAACACCCCTGATGAACATCAAATCACTCCACCCCCCCCCCATTAACTCATTGAAGCTGGCATCCATATGCAAGTAGTCCGCCTCACAAGCGGTTCTTAGTAGGATGCAGCGAGCTCACCCTTCATGCGACTCGCCGAACACCTCATGTTTTGCTTCGCAAAGCTTGGTGCTAGCAATATCTGCCTGGTCGGTGAAAACCCGACATGCTTCGTCCTGGCACTGTAGGGATGCGAGGGTCTATGGTCATACGACTACGGCCATGCATGAGTATCGAGTACACCCCCCGCCACCGCCGCCGCCACCGCCGGGAGGTGGGGTTGTGGTTACACGTGTGGGAGAACGACCGCCCGCGAGGGAGGGGGGTGATGCCGCTGGTTCTCTTCCCCAGCCCGTTGCTTACGCGCCATTCTGTTTTTAGCCGGGGTTCGGTTCTCCACCGGGATGTGGATGAATCGTATGGCGGGATTGATGTACCCGGAGGGCTATTTGTTGTTGGCTTCCGCTCTTCCTCTCGTCCGATTGTGGTGTTTGTGTTGACAAGTCTCTACTTCAAACCACTATTTCGAACCGACGGCATCTGGTCACTGTTAACAGTACACCCTACGTAGTAGATTGAGACGCATGTTGCGGTAGAGGGTGGTCACTTGATGAGCTCTACAGCAGTATACCTCCATCCAAAAACCGTTTTGGAGGGAAATAAAAGTGTTTTTCATATTAAACCGATGAGCAATCCCACGACACCCAGATAACGCCGCCGTCGTCCGCACTAAAAAATACTGTACCAGAACTAAAAAATCACAGCACTGCTATGGAGGCCAGACAGCGCATAAATGGTCATTGTCTTTCGCGACTGGTCGTCCCACTTTCAAACACACGCACACGTATTATACGTACACTCTGGGGGGACAGCAAACGAATGGATTCCTTTCATCAGCGTGCAATACTGACTGGCGCTACTCTGTGACTCGTTCGCCTGCAGTACATGGTAACACAAAACTGTTCCTCTATAGGAAAAGATAAGTAGGGAGCGACAACCCATCTGGACCTGATTTTGATCAGAAAACATGGAGGAAGGGGACACGCGTGCGTGTGTACCCAGAATTTATGTTACACGGTGGGAGTGGTCGCGGTTGTGTTTGTTATCGACTACATACAGTAGTTGTGGCCAGTTGAACCCCTCCCCACCCCCCGCTCCGTCTCGAAAGGGATGCGTGGGCAACAATCAAGTAACTAAAACAAGAAACAAACGAGTACCCCCCCGTCCCGTCCCGTCCTGGCGTTGTAGGGATGCAAGGGTCTACGAGTATGGTCAGACGACTACGGCCATGCATGGCATCCCCCCCCCCCCCCCCCCCCCCCCCCCCCCCCCCCCCCCCCCCCCCCCCCCCCCCCCCCCCCCCTCCCCGTTCGTTTTTCCGTTGAGCTGATTCTCAAGCAGGCAACATGTTTATGAACTGGACACTTCAGGGCCGATAGACCTATGGTCTGTATAAAATCTGAACTGAACCATGGAGGTCATGTGTGCCGGGTAGGAACTACATGATCTAGATGTAGCACATACATCATGTTTCCTAGGGTGGGATACGTATGCATGATGTCAGATCTTGATGTCAGATCTTGTGCACAACATCCCTCATAACGGCCAAATAAGGATCTAGATGTATCTAGACCTACGTACTGCAGACTCTCTAAATCTACTGCAGATTCTCTAGATCCTGTCTGTATTTATAGAGCTACTACTGTACAGCAGTACACACAGCAGTACTTCTTAAACCCCTTCAAAACTTGGAAATGGACAACAGATGTCGAAAAAGGCGATTTGAATATGATACATACATCGGCCGCGCACAAAGCAGCGGCCCGGGGGCGTGGCCGAAGAAGTGGAACGCCCAGAAGAAGCTGTAATACTTCGCATATACATGCAACACACGCACAAGAAGCATGGTCATACTTTTTGTGTACTGCTGCACGCTCTTGCTATTAAGTAAGACCATGTGTCCAGCCAGCGATCCAGTTCCTATTATTTATGAAAGGAGCATAACAGCAGCGCAACACAGATGTTGATAATCTAACAAATAAGAATTTGAGACTGAGATGCGACCCTCTTTGTACTGAAAACAGTGTGGAACACACCCAGTCTCTCAATAAGAATTCCAGCAGTCTGGCCAAAAATGAGAGATGATTAATATCTGTCGCGTACTGTAGTAAAAACTAGCAAATCGTTATCTTGAGCCCCAACAAAATCGTGTGAGCAGCCGGCGAAAGAAATCGCGCTTTAAAACCCTTCTAAAGAAGCAAGCGAAAAAAAACGAGCAAACAAAAAAGAAGAAAAACAAAAACACATAAGAGCAGAGCGTGTCGTGGTAGAAAAAAGCGACCGATTCATGGAAAGACGAAGGATACCCAAAGGGTTATTGTTATTATTATTGATATTGCTAGTGTTGCCATTTTTAACTACGGTCACTATCAAGTTTCTCCCAGCATCCCCATCCCCAGGCCCAGTCCGCTTTCCCCCGAGACCCCCACCCTNATTGTCGCTGGCCTGATCAACCGCTGCTGTGTTCAATACCTGGTATGTGCGTATCCGTGTACCTGGTACTTGGGTATGTACATACTGTCTGGATGTCTTGTGTGAAAGAGCTACAGCAGTAGTATTATAGTACGAGTCGCTCTCTCCCTACTTCGACATCCAGACAGTATGAGGGGGGACAGCGACTCGTACTACTGCTGTAGCTCTTTCACACACGACATCCAGACAGTATGTGCATACATACCGAAGTACCCTACGAGTATTAGGTACACAGATACGTTTGTACCGAGGTATTGAACACGGCAGCGGTTGATCAGGCCAGCGACAAATGCAGCATGCAAACAACTAAGTTACGCACAAAAGGCTACGATATGTAGGGAGGACGTCACCGCCGCCAACTCTCCACCATCGCCGAGTCGCTCTCTCCTCCTCTCCCTCCTTTCCCGCCGCTTGAGCTCCGGGGAAAATAGGTAAACTTTCTGGAACGTTCTTTTCTGCTCACGATGGTATTACGGTAGAACCAAATATTGTTAGTAAAAATAGGTAAATATGTACATATGTACTGGTAGGTTCTTGTGTGTAGCGGAGGTCCCTATTTACTGTGACCCCCCCTAAAAAGAACGCGCTCAAAACGGTTTGGCTGTTGTTTCTCTCTCTCTCTCTCTCTTTAGCGCTTTCTTGTATTTGTTATGTGTGACTCTTTTTTTTTTTTTCTTTTTTCTTTTTTTGTGCTGCAACCAAAACAGGTGTTCTTCGAGAGGCGCCGGCTGAAGATGGGTACTGTGGTGATCTCTGCCTACTACCTTGTCCTCTTGGCCGGTGGGTAATTTTCCAGTTTTGCTTGGGTTGGGTTGGGTTGGGTTGGGTTGGGTTGGGTTGGGTTGGGTTGGGTTGGAGGTTGGGTGGGTTGGGTTGGGTTGGGTTGGGTTTGGGTTGGGTTGGGTAGGGTTTGGTTGGGTAGGGTTGAGTTGGATTGGGTTGCGTTGCGTTGGGTTGGGTTGGGTTGCATTGGGTTGCGTTGCGTTGGTTGGGTTGCATTGGGTTGGCAGAGGCGGAATACAGGTACATGTGTATGATACGTATCGGTGAATCTTGAAACGCATTTATCCCGGAGCTGGCGAAAGTCAGTAGTTACCACAGTTAAAATAGGGGACCCTGGTACGAAGGAAATACTAAAATAAACATAGTTTATTCCCCCAAAACAGATCTCACACGGCAACATTTATTTTTACGTCCCGGCGAGTATCACGGAAGTAAACGCATGGAACCGGAGTTCCGCCCCTTAACACGAATACGTCGGGAAAAAAAAACGGACTGAATAGATACCCCGATTTTCATGGTCCGAAAATTGGTGAAAATGGTCTTGACAGTTTTTTTTACTACTGGCCAAATTGATCTTAGTTTAATTCCGAGTAGTGTGTTTCCTTTAAAACGTGGTTTGCTTGTTTTGGCCCTGGCCATTTTCAAAAGCTTGGCCTTGGCTGCGACTGCGGCCCGGCGCGGGTTGCGTCTGTTTGCGATGGTTTCAGTGTTCATGTCTCTTGTCGATCACTTTCCATTGGGGGGGGCGGGGGCGGTGGGGGGGGGGTGGGGGGCTCATTAGCCGCATGTCATGCATGGCTGTAGTCGTATATATGACCGCGGGGAGGGGGGCGACGGAAATATGTTGTGGGGAGAAAACGGGTGTGAAATTGTGATTTCTCGATTTAATGTCTCACGTGTTGCCCCCAGGGCATTTGTCCCCCTGTCCGTCTCGAAAGGAACGTGTGGTCAATGGTCAAATGACTTAGGCAAGCATCAAATATGAGTACCGCCCCCCTCCTCCTCCCCTACTGAATGTGGTCTATCGATGTCTCTGTTGAGTTTTTGATGACGTTCAGATCGGTTTTGATGCCGACGTTGAATATTGGTGATTATGTCATTATTGATGTTGATCTTAAGTTTGATATTGATGTTGATAAGAGTGATGTACACATGTTGATATCGATTTTTTGAAGTTTGATGTTGGCGCTCATGACGATGTCGAAAATGATGTCGATATCGATATCGATATCGATAACGATATCGATATAACGATATCGATATCGATAACGATATCGATAAGGATGTCGATAACGATGTCGATAACGATATCGATAACGATGTCGATACCAATATCGATATCGATAACGGTGTATATCACGATATTGATAACGATATCGATAACGATATCGATGACGATATCGATGACGATGCTCAACGTGTAGATGTTGACATTGATGCTGAGTTCGAGTTTCATTTTCATTTCGATGTTGAGGTTGATGCAGCCGCCACCCACCGTGTCTGTCGATGCCTCTCCCCTGTCAATGCCAGTGTCCCGACAATGTACCTGTCAAGGTACATGCCAAATGTCTCTGCCTGCGGCCATTGCTTTTCTCTCTGCCTCTTTTTGCCTCCCTTTCTTCTCTCTCTCTCGATTTTCCAGAAACATATTCCCCGTACATATTTCTCCAAATATATACCAGGTTCACTGTTTTGAACTATGATCTCCGTCCCTTGATTCTTCTCACGGTACAGCTCCCCCTCGTCCCCCCCTCGCCCCTCCCCCAACCCCACCCCACCCCATCCCCTGTATCCATGCACGCGCGTGTTGGGAGTGCAGGCATCAAACTCTTCTCCGACGTCAGTGATAGCGCGGGGTATCTATTCGCACCCACGGCTGCCTGGGTAACGGTAGCCACCTGCCTGCAGGTGAGGGTAGGGTAAGGTAGGGTACGGCAGGGTACGGTAGGGTAGGGTAGGACAGGGCAAGGTAGGGTAGGGTAGGGTAGAGGATGGTAGAGGATGGTACCCATTCGCACCCACAGCTGCCTGGGTAATGCTATCCACCTGCCTGCAGGGTAGGGTAGGGTAGGGTAGGGTAGGGTAGGGTAGGGTAGGGCAGGGCAAGGTAGAGTAGGGTAAGGTAGGGTAGGGCAGGGCAGGGTAGGGTAGGGTAGGGTAGCGTAGGGTAGGGTAGGATACGGTAGGGTAGGGTAGGATAGGGTACTGTAGGGTAGGGTAGGGTAGGGTAGGGTAGGGAAAGGTAGGGTGAGGTAGGGCAGAGTAAACTGTACGGTAAGGTATTGTAGTGTGTGTGGGGTGAGGTTGGGGGATAGAAGAGGGAAGGGTGGGGCAGAGAGAGAAGGGGAAGGGGGGGGGAGAGGGGAAGGTCGGGAGGGAAAGAGGGACGCGCGCGAAAACGCGATCGTGTCGATTTGTGACGTGACCTGACGTAACGTGACGCAACGACCTGGCAGAGGCGTCAGTGGCGTTGGCCGCCGTCCGTTCCCCTACGCGGGAGTGGTTGCGCTTGCTGGCTGGTGCGGTGTATTTTCGGGGGTTGAAACCAAAGTCTCCTCTACGTCACCGCCAGCAGTTATGCGACGGGGCCGATCGAATATAGATGATCAACTTGCAGCACTCAACGTGTTGCAACGATCGGGTTGTGAATCGGCACTGACTTACAGCCACCAACTTGTGACTGCTGATGAAGTTGTAGCGATGAACTTGCAGGGATGCACTTGTACACCCACCAACTTGCAGCAACGACTACTGTATACGGCACGTAACAGCAGTACGCATATGATCGAAACAGTACCGATAGTGTTTATTATGTAGCGATCGATCGTCATATTATCGAGCAATCAACTGCTGTTAGCTATATTAGCGATGCTCGATACGAACCCCAAACCCCGCCCAACCCCGCCTCCCTCCAACAATCCCCCTCCCCGACCCCTCCCCCCCCCCTCGCGTATTTTTCCCCTCTGACGACGTTTCCACCTCGTGTTTTTTTGTACCAGTGGAGCACGTGGCTGCTTAACCGCAACCAAAAACACGCGTAAGGTGGCATGCGCGAAAGGGGAGGGGAGGGGAGGGGAGGGGAGGGCAGGGGAGCGAGCGAGAGCGGCGGGGGGCGGCGGGGGGAGTGCGGGAAGCTTACCCATTTGTTGCTTGCCTTAGTAATTTGGCCATTGACCACGAATCCCTTTCGAGACGGAGCACAGTTCCTATATATGCGGACGGGGGGAGGCTAATTGTAGTAGCAGCAGGTGGAGGCAGCAGGAGAACGAAGAGGGGGGGGGTAGGGGTAGTGTTCGGGCAAGCACATCATTTTTCATCAAATGTACGTAGCGAGGTTGTTTTCGCAAACGCCATAGGTTTGGCACTCCTGAGCAACGAACAGCCAGCCCTTTGATTGAGAGCACGACGTTAAGAACGTTGCAGCAAAAGGTTTATAATTATTAGAAGGGTTTACACACTTAGTCGCAACGTCCATGATAGCATAACACCACCAGAGCACGTGCACATACATCACCCCAAAAAGTCGTAGCAGCGTGCATAATGGGCTTGGCACTCCTGAGCAGCCACCCCAGTCCTTGGCTTGAGTGCACAATGTAAATAATGCCACAGTAAAAGTTTTATAATTAATAGAATATATGTGCAAAGCCCAAGCTAAACCTTTGCGTAACGCGCATGATAGCTCCTCGCCACCAATGCATGCACAAAAAAAACAAAAACGATCGTAGCGATACGTGCTACGGCCGCAAGGTCTACCATCGCGTGGGAAACACAAAAGGTCTCCTACTTCGCACTCCGCCACGGAACAATCTGTAGAGTCCGACCCAACCCAACCCAACCCAACCCAACCCAAGCAAAACTGGAAAATTACCCACCGGCCAAGAGGACAAGGTAGTAGGCAGAGATCACCACAGTACCCATCTTCAGCCGGCGCCTCTCGAAGAACACCTGTTTTGGTTGCAGCACAAAAAAAGAAAAAAGAAAAAAAAAAAAAGAGTCACACATAACAAATACAAGAAAGCGCTAAAGAGAGAGAGAGAGAGAGAAACAACAGCCAAACCGTTTTGAGCGCGTTCTTTTTAGGGGGGGTCACAGTAAATAGGGACCTCCGCTACACACAAGAACCTACCAGTACATATGTACATATTTACCTATTTTTACTAACAATATTTGGTTCTACCGTAATACCATCGTGAGCAGAAAAGAACGTTCCAGAAAGTTTACCTATTTTCCCCGGAGCTCAAGCGGCGGGAAAGGAGGGAGAGGAGGAGAGAGCGACTCGGCGATGGTGGAGAGTTGGCGGCGGTGACGTCCTCCCTACATATCGTAGCCTTTTGTGCGTAACTTAGTTGTTTGCATGCTGCATTTGTCGCTGGCCTGATCAACCGCTGCCGTGTTCAATACCTCGGTACAAACGTATCTGTGTACCTAATACTCGTAGGGTACTTCGGTATGTATGCACATACTGTCTGGATGTCGTGTGTGAAAGAGCTACAGCAGTAGTACGAGTCGCTGTCCCCCCTCATACTGTCTGGATGTCGAAGTAGGGAGAGAGCGACTCGTACTATAATACTACTGCTGTAGCTCTTTCACACAAGACATCCAGACAGTATGTACATACCCAAGTACCAGGTACACGGATACGCACATACCAGGTATTGAACACAGCAGCGGTTGATCAGGCCAGCGACAATGCAGCATGGAAACAATGAAGTTACGCACAAGAGGCTATATAGGGAGGACGTCACCGCCGCCAACTCTCTACCATCGTCGAGTCGCTCTCTCCTCCTCTCCCTCCTTTCCCGCCGCTTGAGCTCCGGGGAAAATAGGTAAACTTTCTGGAACGTT
>MEHQ01004566.1:524025-581978 GCA_008828725.1 Saccharina japonica | reverse complement strand
GGGGGGGGGTAAGGGGGTTACCGATGGTCGGTGCAGGAACAACTAAACCTTCACTGCGAAAAAAACGTCGCTCGAGCAGCTTGCAAACTTCACCGGCCAGCACAGGGCACTGGACTCGTACCTCATGTTCGAGCCATGCCATACCCCTACAGTGCGGTATACCACTACAGTGCGGCACCATGCCATTAGAGTGCGGTACTATGCCACTACAGTGCGGTATACCACTACAGCAGTGCGGTACAATGCCACTGCAGTGCGGTACGTATACCACTACAGTGCGGTGCTATGCCACTACAGTGCGGTGTACCACTACAGTACGGTACCATGCCCTTTAACAGTAGTGCGGTATACCACCACAGTGCGGTACAAAGCCACTGCAGCGCGGTGCGTATACCACTACAGCAGTACGGTACCATGCCACTACAGTGCGGTACGTATACCACTACATACAGTGCGGTAGCATGCCACTACAGTGCGGTACGTATACCACGACAGTGTGGTACGTATACCACGACAGTGCGGTACGTATACCACGACAGTGCGGTACGTATACCACTATATACAGCAGTGCGGTAGAGGGGGATACTGCTGTTGGGCCCAAACGTTTTTGACAGCCGGTGCGCCTCAACATAGGAACTACTTGATCATAGTATAGGACCATAGTAAATAGGACCATACCAGGTAGTAAATGGGACCATGAGTAAATAGGACCTATAATACCGTACACAAAAAATAATAACCTATATTTTCCAAATTTTACTAACAATATTTGGTCCCTATTTACTGCAGTCCTTAAGGTCTAAATGGGTTACTCTCTTAGCTTACATTGTCGTTTTGCGTTCTACCTGGCACCAATATTCCATCGTGTCCGTTACCAGGTATGATAAGGGTGTAAATAAGCCGAGCCCATGGGATTGATTGTTCATCAGAGCGCTCGCTCATCAATGGCGGTGTTTGGGCGGGGGAGGGGGGTGAGAGAGAGGCAAAGAAGAAAGCCCCTCGTTTTTTCAAAAATAAAAAAAAACAAGAAGAAAAAACCCCGAAAATACACCGAACAAAACGTCTGCTGTGGAATGGCTCGTTTCAGGAAAATCGCGGGGGCGGCCTGACGGGGACCGATCGGGGGCGAGGCTTCACTTGAGCACGGCGGGAAGCAAAATGACGAAAACGGAAACGGCACAAAGCCGAAGGGCTACCTGCGAAAGGGCTGTGAAAAGGGCACACTAAAAATGACAAAAAAAAAAAGAAGACAAAAATGACTAAAATATGACACCAACAATATGACAAAAGGACAGAATGGACCAACAAACTGACAAAATTGACCAACAAATGACAAAAGGACAGAATGGACCAACAAAATGACAAAAAATGACCAAACCCCTACGACAAAAATGACAGAATGGACCAACAAAATGATGAAACAAAAAGTCCGGCCTGGTTCTCACCTTGTTCCAGACGTCTCCCAGCGACTTGTACACGGCGTAGACCACCACCGGCGCCGCGGTACACTTTCGCTCTGACAGCTTGCCCCACATCTCGAAGCATGCGAACACCTGGATGAGGTCGGAAGAAGGCCGCGAACACAAAGAAAAGAAAGAGGACAAGATCCTGGGTATACCAAAACAGCATCTTTGGTAGAAGAGATAACTCGTGGACACAAACCGCGGCGTGTATAACAATGGCATAAAAAAACAGTCGAAAGCTGGCGTTGTCACATACCCCCCCCCCCTTTCCCCTCCGCCTCCTTCTACCTTCTATCTTCCGTTCCCCCCCCCCCCCCCCCCGCCATCCCTCCTGCCTTCCATCTTCCGTTTCCTCCACCCCCCCTTCATCCGAATTTTTGTTTTTAATCATCATTCGCAGCACATTTTTTCTCGGCAAAACAACCAGTGAAAGTGGTCCACCCGCCGCCCCCCCCCCTCTCCCAACCGCCTTCCCAACCACGCGGAAAATCCACCAGCTAAAATCAAATGTTCCAATAGAGTGTGTGGTAAACGTGTAATTGAGCTGCCGCTGCTTGAATGCTGCCTCTACGGGTCTATGTGCGGTAGTGTATAAGTACTCGGGTTAGGGAAATGAATAAAACAAAATATTGTACCTGGTACCATGTTCGTTGCGCCTTCGTAATAAAAGTATCTCTGTCCGCCCTTCGTGCTGATTTCAGCCCCTTCATACGCCAACGCCAACAGGGGGGCACAAATAGAAACCCCTGCTCCTCCCCGTCTCTGACTTGCTAGGGCTCTGGTCTTGCGGAACGTGTAACTCGCGTCCCGTCTAGCAAGCACCCTCCCCGCTCGTCTCCGTGCGTCTAAGACACATCATCGACAATGAGACAACCCCAGCACCGCAACAAACAGCCAATAAAACATGAGTCCCGACCCCCCCCCCTCCCCGCATCCCCCTCCCCCCTTCACCACCCCACGAGCCAAACGCGACGGCTAGCCGCGACCTTACCCACCTGCAAGATCTTGAGAGGCACCCACATGATGGGGAACACCCAGTTAGGGGGGTTCCACCACGGCTTGCGCAGCTTCGCGTACCTAAACAAACAGCAAAACAGCAAATAGAGACAACGAAAAAATAGATGAGGCGATACTTAGTGCGGAGGGGGGGGGGGGGGGGGGGGGGGGGATTCATCAATTTACTCCCCGTATTTCGAGGGGAGGGTGGCTCCGTACAATCGCAGAAAAAGAAGAGGGGAAACAAACGGGGAAGGGGGGGGGGGCAAACAAAAAACAACACTATATGTACGAGTACATACGACAAAACAAATGGACACAACATCAAATTTGGGACGTGATCGACGACAGACAGAGCGGTGACAATGGCCCCAGCGGTTGTTGTTGTTGTTGTTGTTGTTGTTGTTGTTGTCGTGGTTGTTTCTGCGATAGCTGTCGGTTGCTGTTCGTTGCCGATAACGCTGCTGTCACTGCTCTTCTTTTCTCTTCATTGGGGGGGTGTTAACATGGACCAATACCGCCATGATCCCTTCCTGGGTCCGCGGTTCACTACGAGTGCATAGACAGACTCAAAACACGCCTCCGACATCAGGGACACAGCAGTGCTCACTACAGCTCCCCACCAACTACATTAGCAGCTCACTCCACGATTCACGCTTGTTGGACGTCTTGACAGCCCCCCCACACCACAGCGCACACCACAGCGCACAAGCTACACAGCACACAATACAGTAGTATCATAGCGCACGCCATAGTTAACACCGTATACTCAATTCGATGCGAGTCGACGAGGGAAGAAAAGGCTGAAGTCTTCTCGCGATAAAAAAAATGCAAGGCAAGAACCGTAGTGGGGGAGGAGGGAGAGGAACCTACTTTGTGACCCCGGATCTGAGTTACGACTATAGGGAGGAGAGAGAAAGGAAGGGCGAAGATAATAAATGGGATGGACAAATATTTATATATATATATATATACATGGAAGCTAAAAAAGCAGTCAGCTGTGAGATCGTTGTGAAGATTTCGTCGAAACTTTATGAGATATCGTCTATTTACATCTCCCCCCCCTACTCCTCCTCTGCTTTTTTTCCTCTTTCCTCCTCCTTTTAATACTCCTCTCCTTCTCCTCCTCTTCCTTTTTCCCCCTTCTCCTATATTTGGTGTATATATACCCCCTCTGTCCGAAAATATAAGGACCAGTTACATTGAATATTGCTGTTCGAAAGGCCCTTCATTTTTGGGACGTATTGATATATACATACGATATACCTCGCAACGGAGTAAATATCGCCTGTCACCTTATGAAATTCTCATTATTTTTATATTAACGCCGAAACAAAATCGAAGGAACAACAAACAAACAAACAACAACAACAACGACAGCAACAACGAGCATCCACCATAACAAACACCGCCAAAAGGAAAGGAAAACCACTTCAAAAAGGAGAGGAACACCACCAAAAGAAAAGGAAAAGGGAGACAAGACAGGAGGAACTGCTTAACTATCTACCTGGTATAGTATATCCAGCCGGAAGCTAAAGAGGGGGGGGGGGGGNGTTCTACGCCCAGTACAGCGCACTCGGCACGTCTCTTCGCGGCGCCAAACCACAACAACAGCAGCAGTTGGTCTTGCCGCTTGCTCAAATATCTGCGCGTATGATACAACAAATCCGTGTTTTCTCGCATACGAAGACTGTTTCGATTTTCGAACTAGGTCGCTGAAAAATCGATCAGACCATAATCTGAAGATCAAAAATCGAACCGCATAGGAAAGGGCCTTAGAGGGTCTATGCCATACAGGGGCACACACAACGGAACTTGAGACGCATGCTACGGTAGAGGTGCACCCATTAATGTTGTTTCTGCCTTCTGAGAGTGGTCACTTGAGGAGCTCTATACTAATAGTAAGTCAAAAACTGATTTTTGGAGGGAAAATAAAAGTGCTACGAGTACGATATGCCCGACAAAACAATCCCATGGTTCCAAGTATACAACGAAACTATTGCAAACAACAAATGCGACTGTTAATCGCGAGGTCGAGGGTTCGATGCCCTCCGGAACCGCCAAAAAGGGCGTAAGCTTTATTTTTACCCATGCGCCGGAGGATTGAAAAAAAAAAAAAAAAAAAAAAAAGGGTAAAGTTCCAACGATGTTGGGTTAAGGAGCCTCGATCATTCAGAAGCAAATTTCAGCCGAAACGTGCTTCGTACCTACCTCTATTATCGTGCATAGCACGCGTCGTGCATGTCTTCGGAAATATCTCGCCGATTTTTCTCCAAAACACGCCTTAGGGGGGGCTACGCCTTGTAGATATTTCCATATACGCGTCGCTTGGCGTTTGCACTCTCCCCGCTGTCTACTGGAGAGAGAAAACCAGCTGCGAACTTGGTACAAGGGGTGTGTGTGTTATGTGTCACGCCGGCACACGTGCGATACCGGTATATAGCTTTTCGCCACTCACCAGTCTTCCGAGATGGTCGTCTCGATCTGGAGCAGCTGCGACGACTCAAGCCACCGCCTTGGCCCCGCCGTCGCAGCTCCGGACAGGAACACCGCGGCCGTCCACATTACCAGGCGCGCCACCTCGGAGTACTTCTCGGACGCAAAGCGGTTGGTGAGGTATTCCGCTGCGCCCACGAACCCCACGATCAGGCCGCTCTCCAGCGCCGTTTCGGCGGCGGCCTCGACCAACACCGCTGTTTGTAACCGTCGTCGATTCCATCGTGGTAACGGTCGTGGTAACCGTCGTGGTAGCCGTCGCAGTAACCGTCGTAGTAACCGTCCAAAACGTCATAGTAACCACAGTAACCGTCGTAGCAACCGTCACAGTTTGTCGAGCCCGCCGTCGTAACCGCCGTATCGTCATAGTAGTAACCGTCGTATCCACCATATTCGTTGTAATCACCGTAACCGTTGTAACCGTCGAAACATTGTATATAGCCGTTGCAACCATAGTATCCATCGTAACCGTTGGAACCATCGTAACCGTTGGGACGATTGCAGCCGACGTAACGATCGTATCCATCGTTATCATTGTAGCCGTTGTAACCGTCGTAGCCGTTGCAACCGTCGTAATCATCGTCGTGGTTGGGGTTGTGGTCGTGGTTGGAGTTGACGTTGAGGTCAACAGTGACGTCGTTTTGACCGTTGAAACATTGTCGTCGTCGTTGTCGTCGTTGACGTTGATGTTGTCGTTCGTCGTTATCGTCGTTTCGCGGCGTTGAGGGCGGGCGGACGGTGAGAGACGCACGGGATGGGCGTTGCGAGAGAGGAGGCGGGGGGGGGTGAGGGCGAGTTGACGCTGGTTTGCCACATATATTTCCCATCGAACGTTTCAATGTGCTTCTGTTGTTCGCACGAACGCCTCCAACACTGGATGATCTGCCCGCCCGGAAGCGTGCGTTGCTTGATGTCTGCAGGCAAAGCGAGACTGGTCGCTGCCTGCGCCATGATGGACTTTGGTCGTGACCGTTTCAGGAGGAATCGCAACAACAAAACCGAAAACAAAAACCAACCAACACCAGCACCCCGACCCCAATAAAAACAATAATACCAACAACACCAACACAAAACCACAAAACACCACCAACGCCACCAATGTCAACAGCAACCCATACGACCAACAACAGCACCAGCGCCAATACCACAAACTCCCAACCCCACCAACCCCAGAACCAATAACGCCGACATCAACACCATCAACACCAATACCAACACCTACAACTAACATCCGTCGCTTAAACCCCGAACCACTAACGCCGACTTCAACACTATCAACAGCCCACATCAGTAACCAACAACCGAACCAACACCAACACAAACATCAACACCAACACCGACAACAACATTCAACCGTCGCTGCACCACACACGGCACATCACATCAAAAGACAAGAATGTCAAAGCAGTGTCCGATTATCATCGACATCCGAAAAATATTCCCCCCCCTGGTTCCCTTTTTCATTTCCACCCCTCACTTTTCACTCTTCACCCTTCTTCACTGTTCACTCAAGTGAAATATACTACAGTAGGATTATACTATCGATAGATAATATCATTATGTTTGCTGTTGTTAGATATATAATGGCATGTTCATACGTAAGTCTCAAAAAGCGTGACCTTAGAGCAATAATCATGGACAACGAGGAGCGCACGTCGAAGGAAGGGGATACCAGGTAGCATATAAGACAGCTGTCAGGCTATAAGCAGCTACGAGCGCTGTTGCTGTTGTATTGCCGATCCTGGTGTACATGTACTCGTACCAGTGTCGGAAGTCCGTCCCCCTCGCACTCGGGCCACAGCTTCCTTAGCAGTCTGTGGCGATCCCCAGGATACTCCGCCCCCCCTCACCTGGAGTGCATGTATGTGTTCCATAAAAAACGAGGTTAAAAATGGTATTTTTAGCGGTTTTAGCGGTTTTAGCACAAGAAAAATAAATGAAAATAAACACATTACACGGGGGACTATAAGTAAATAGGACCAAACGTTGGAAGTAAAACTACTGTAGGTAAATATACGTATATCTGGTAGGTTTTTGAGTGTATCGTAGGTCCTATTTACTATTCATAGTGCCCCTCGTAACATTATGTCCCCAGCACCAACGTACAGTTTTCTCAGGGTGCGGTGGGTTGCTCCGAAATCTGAAAACACCGTTAAAACTTAAAACGCCCATCTTCCGGCCCATTGGAGCCAAAGATGTCGGAAGACAGGACTTTCAACCCTTGACAGACAACAGATTTGCCTTGACATGTCGTGACTGACACCAAGCTACTAGATTTTAGTGTGCAACACTTCGGCCCTACACCCTTGACAGCGCATGTTTCGCCTTGCTTGACATGTCTCCCGACATATTTGACTGGAGAATATTCGTATCCGGCCACGCGAGCTACAGTGCTCGGATCGAGCTCAAACCTCGATCAATGTGTCCGGCCAGGCCTCCCGTGTCGAAGTGCTTAGAGTTTTGCCGAAAAGTGCTCGTGCGAAGAGAAAAGTTGCGAAAAGTACGAAAATTTCACAAACTTAACTATACATATGACATGAGTGACTGCGTGCGTGAGAGAGACGAGAGAGAGATCGACGGGCTCGTTGAATGTCGCTGATCGTCGCTCTCAAGGCACTTACTTACGTATCATACCTCGTATCATAGCAGGCCAGGGATCAGTGATAACAGGTGTCAAACGTACTCAGCGGTACATATATTACAAGCATACGATGTAGCCGTTACGCCTCTTCTATACCCTTACGAGTATAACAGGTATACTCAACAACACTTAAAGTGCAAGCTGCGAATACGTACGTACCAGGTATATACCAATCTGTCCCGAAATAAAAGCACATTTTTAATGAATATTAAACTCTAAAATGTGCTTATATTTCGGTACAGAGGTGTAGCTCGCTAGCGTGCCTGCTGACGTACGTAGACGAGACGGGAGATGGGAAAGTAGACAAATCTACGTACCGGTCTACAGCAGCAGCAGTGCACCTGGAAGTGACAAGGTTGAGGACGGCCGCAAATAATCTTCGTATGTATGTACTGATGTCGTTTACCGGACCCCCCTCTCATGTTTGTCCCCATCCATAGTACGTACGTAGACATACAGCTGCTGTGTTGTTGGTGCTGTGAGTGTTACGTGATATCAGGTATGGTCAAAGATGTCGGGAGACAGGACTTTCAACCCTTGACAGACAGCAGATTTGCCTTGACATGCCGTGATGACACCAAACTACTATGTTTTAGTGTCGAACACTTCGGCCCTACACCCTTGACAGCGCATGTTTTGCCTTGCTTGACATGTCTCCCGACATCTTTGGGTATGATACGTGATACCAAGCCACAAGGCACAGGTGCGCACGAATGCCCTGTTCATGAAAGACAACGCTACGTACAACGCAGAGGCGCAGAGGGCTTGTATTCTTGTACTGGCAGATACCACCGTTCTCGAAACCAAAACGCACAGCAACGCAGACACAGGCAGATAAAACAAAGGGTCTTGCGTCCAGCGCGAAGTGCGAAGAGGCGCCTACTGCGTACATAGCCTACCTGGCCAAGCCACGGCTGTTGCTGTTGAAGCTTCCTCCTCCTGTTGAGGCGGAGAGGTTGTGAGGGGTTGCTTGGAACCCTGTCACCATGGACCGTGGCGTGGGAGCTAACGCCGACCAGCGCCACCAGCAGCAGGGTCGCCGTGGCGATACGCATGGTGCACAAGTCGGTTTTTAAAACTAAGATCTGTGCCAGTCAGCGCGTGCGGGTGGAGAGGTATGTATGTGGATAGCTGCTCTATCTCAGAGGTTGAAAACTCAGAGGTTTTCCAGCAGAGGAATGGGAATGCTTACAGCGGGGACAGGGTTCGAAATGAAACTGGGGTGTGGCGGTTTCAGTTTTCGAGTTTCGAGTTTCGAGTTGCGAGTTTCGAGTTACGAGTTACCCCTGGTCCCTGGTACGAATGACTATGAACACGAGTTACCCGGTATGAGGTAAGCTGCAGCAGAAGTAGTACCTACAGTAGTAATAATATATTTCAGCCACAGACACACCAACAAACCGGATTGTCGCCGGCAGAATACTTGCTAATTTAGCACTGTTATAATTTTTTATCGTATCGCACCTCTACGTACAGCAGTAGAACAGTAAACCCCCCCAACCCCCTTCTCCCCCGCCTCCAAGCCCCTTCTGAGTCAGATATACCGCCAAACAAGCTCGTGGAACGCTACCCCATGTCCCGAATATGTTCACGCGTGTCCCGAGTACACCACGCCACGCTACGATATTTGACTTGTTGTATAAAGCCTAAGAAGGGCGCACTGGCCCCGCGCCCCGCTCGCTGCCCGCTCCCTCTCACGCCGAACTCATGCCCCCCCCTCACCTCCCCCACCCCCCCTCCTGCCCCCCATCGTCTTCACCCCCCTCCCCAACACCTCATTGAGCTTCGCGCTTGATGCAAGCGAGTTCTGCCTGGTCGGCGCAAACCGGGCGTGCTCCGTCCTTGCATAATGTGGGGATACTACAGGGTCTATCAGGCTCCCGGCTTCGAAGTATGTGGGCATACTGCTGTACGAGTACACGACTTGTACGGCCATGTATAACATGAACACCCCCCCCCCTCCAGGCCACCCGCCCCCCCACCCCCGCCAGTGTGTTTGGTCGCCTGAGGTTCATCACGTTGCCACGCCACTTGCTCGCCAACTAAAAAACGTGAATCGATTGGAGCGGACTGGACTACGAATTATTATTATTTTTGGATTGGGGGTATGTAATGTTGTGATGGACATACTGTTGTAGTGATAGTAACGCAGGTCGCTCTCGTTGTGTGTACGACTACTAACTACTACAGTACAATACGCACCACAGGTACAATATTAAGTTGATTCTCGAAGGTCTCGGTGATCCTCTCGCAGATTATTATTTTGAACGGTACAAAAAATCGCACGAAAAAAGCTTGGAAGATGGTGCAAGTCAAATCGTCGCCCTCTCGCAAAACATGGCACTCCAGACCAGGGCATTAATTAGGTGTTGCGCTGTTGCGCTGGCGCAACTTTTGAGCAAAATAACCTTTTTGCGCAACAGTCGCCGCGAGGCTGGTTGTGCGCAGCGCAACACGCGATTTTGGGCGCGCAACATTTTTCGCCGCAGGCGAAAAAAAATGTTGCGCACTTTTTTGTCGCCGGAGGCGAGAAAAAAAAAAAATGGGGGTCTTTTTTTCCAAATCTTTTAGGCCCCTTGTCCTATTCGCCTTAGTCGAAAACAAAAATTAGGCACCTTTTGCTATTCGCCGTAGGCTTTTATTCTTTTTAGGCACTTGTTTCTATTCGCCGCAGCCAATAATAAATTTAAAGGCTTTTTTACTTGGTTTTACAGGCGTATATTCGCGCATGTATTATTGGGAAACTTTCGCCTCCGGCGGCCCTCCGGGACCCCCTGCCGGGGGCTTGCGCGCCTGCGCCGAAGGCGTGTTGCGCTGTACAACACCACGTGCGTCGCCTGTTGCGCTGCGCGCAACAGACGCCGAACCACTAATTAATGCCCTGCTCCAGACTGCTCCAGAAGAGATGTGGGAATTGAGGCTGATGGGCGACCGTCTGGGTTCCGGCTGTCGATATACTCGTGGCCGTGCGGGAGTCAATCGCTCGGGATGGCACCAAGAAAAACGGACACGGCCATACACCAGACAAGACAGACAAGACAAGAGATTGAGTTGTCGTACGAGTAGAGATCACAGATAAATCTGTGCAATTATGAGTTCTCGAACACCTTATATCCTACGTACGTACGTACACCGAAACCCGCGCCCTTGAATATTATTTCGCAAAATAACCATATTATTATGAGGACCCAAGTGCAACGATCATAACATCGAGAAGCGCGGTCCCACCAGGCGTGTCTGTCTGATGAATAGATTCATAGAGTGAGCGATCAGCAGAAGTATTATAAAAAAAAGAGATAACGCAGCGAGAAGAATGTTGCACCACATATTTAATCAACTCCTTGCAGTGGATGGAACAACCCCGGAACAAAGCTGAAATGCATCACCCTCTAGACTATACTCAGCAGTGCCGGCACGTATTCTACATGTGTAAGTGTGGTGTGTTTACTGATCCGACCGCCGGAGGATTAAAACGTATTAAAACAAGGAAAGCGGCAGTAGTAGCGATCTTACCATAACCATATAATCAAACGTATGGCAGGTGGTGATTCAGTTATTATATGTTCTTTTAATGTTTTTCGCCCCTTTTCGCCTCTCAAATATCTCAAAACGGTTGTTCCAGCAACAAAAAATCTCGAAAGAGTCGTAACAACATCAGCCGCGGACGGGAAAAAAAGGCAACTAAATCTAAAGTTTCTTCAGTCGACCACCAGCAAAAAACAAAAGCGCCATCACATACAATATCCCGATACGTAGATGTAGAGCAAAACGAATAAAGTTCCCGGGAACTAATCCATCAGCTCCAAGAAGAGAGTAAAACAAGGAGAGGTGTCCAATTGGCCTACCTGTGCTTATGATAAGAACATGCTTTCGCAGGGTGCGTGATAAAATATTCAGCGCTTGCGCCGTAAGGGGCCGTATAGCAGCTCGTGCCCGCTGTTGTTCTTGCCACCGAATACACAAAAAAAAACTGAATATATATACGTATATATACTGCCATTTAATAGTGAGATGACCAATGGAAGCTTTCGGGTCGAGTTCATTCATCAGCCAATCAGCGACGAGGCCGAAAAACACCCGCAATCCCAGCTGCTACTCTGTAAAACGCAGAGCCAACCAGTATATATAAGTACCATCTTAAGGTACAAACAACTGTGATCCACTACTCGCACCAACACTTCCACCACGACTACTACAGCCGGCTAGAGCGACAACCAAACGAGAGGGAAAATAGCGCCGATGCGCCCCTCCCCCCCCCCCCCGCCCCCTCCCTTATTTAGTCCAAACCCAGTAACAAAAAACCCTTACTGCTCCCTTTTGGAAAATAACAAAAAATGGAAAGAGATTGTTAAGCCCTTTCCGCACAAGTTCCTGAACGTATCATACATAATATGTGTTCTTCCTGCAAGCGCTGCGAAAAGCAACGACAAAAAACGAAGACAAAACGAAACAGCAAACGAAAAGTGACTCACAGATACGAAAGAAAAGCGAGTTGGTGGTGGTGGTGCTAGTGGCGGTGTCTGCCGACAAAGCATTTAATGCACTCTTCGACACCCTAAGGGTCTCAATGGTGCGGGGGGGGGGGGGGGGACGGGGGGACGGGGGATACGGGGGGGGGAAGCACAGCATTAAAATCCCAGTCACCTCGAAAAAGCAGCGAAATTATCGACACAATACTCCAGCCGCTGACTATATTTTAGCCCTACGATTAGAAGCATCGCCCTGAACACCAGCCACCTCGAAAAAGACGCCTAAGCCTCAACACGGTGTTCCAGGGTCGATACCTAAATGCTTCATCCAGTCCTACAACGCTTACAAGAATCAGAAACCGAAGGTTGAAGCCCCCCGCTTTGTCTTTCCGGTTGCAAACATCACGACGCGTGTTTGTCAAGCACGCCGGACTCGCCCCATTCCCCCCTTCCCGCCACTCCCTGATGGCTCCTCCCTCCGTTATGTACAGAAGCAGCAAGGTAGACATATACTGTAGATAGTAATGCAACTACAGTAGAGGAGGGTACGAAAAAAGCCGGTAGATTTCGAGCGAGACGCCCTCGGAAACTCATTTAGGAGCAAAATAAGGCAGATGTAAATGTACGTCATTCAGTACATACATACGACGTGCATATCCTGTACTAAGTACCACCCTGAGCGGGAATATAAGGTGCGTTTAATCAATAATATTAATACCAAACGGTCCTTACATTTCCGCCAGAATGGTATACTCGTATATATACGAAGTATGTAGATATAGATACCCTTGTGTGCGAACCAAGCCGTCCGCTTCCCGACGCGTAATCCCAGCGGCGAGGAGGCCATCAGAAACGCCACACCGGCACGCCGACGCAAAGCCCCGACCATACTGTCGCGAAAACCAAATATACGCACTTGGGGCCATTCATTCAACGCGAAAGCCACTACGAGTAGCTGTACTCGAGTACGATGTCGATATCAATGTTTTCCCACCTCGGATAGATAGATCATGATCTAGATCATCTACAGATGGATCATGATCTAGATCATCTACAGATAGATCACGATCTGGATCATCCACAGATAGATCATGATCTAGATCATCTACAGATAGATCATGATCTGGATCATCCACAGATAGATCATGATCTGGATCATCCACAGATAGATCATGATCTAGATCATCCACAGATAGATCATGATCTAGAGCATTTCGTTTTTCGCCTGCCGTTGTGAGAGGTTGTGCAGGATCTGCAATAGTACAACATGCAACCCAGGAAACATGCGCTATAGATCATGCGGATTCACACGGGTTCCACCCGGCCAACATGAGCTAAATCATACAAGATCGGGAATGGATCTGCCTTGAAAGGCCTACTGCTTATAGATCATTCAAGGGCGAATCGATGACCTGTCCGAGGTGTGACATATTTTTCAGCCGTTTGCCCTATAAACTAGGTACTACCCCCCCCCCTCTCTTTGCCTGGTTGGTGAAAACCCAACGCGCTCCGTCCCGGCATTGTAGGGATGCAAGGGTCTATGGTCATATGACTACGGCGGTGCACGACATGAGTACACCCCCCCCCCCCTCCCCTCTCTCTCTCTCTTTAGCTCCCTCTCTCTCTCCCTTTCCGTCTCTCTCTCTCAGTCCCACCCTTCCCAGCCATCGTCTCCCTCGCCTTCCCCGTCCCCGTCGCCGCCTGCCCTCCCCCCCCTGCGCACGCCTCCTCCACCACCACCACCACGCCCACCCGGGGACACCAGTGGTTGATCCCCGTCTCCAACCTGACTACCGCCGACACCATCGCCACCATCACCAACACCACCAACACCACCACCAACACCACCGCTGCCACCACTGACCACCCTAACACGGTCAGTGTTGTGTCCGTGTTGGCGGGATTCATCACCAGTGAGGGGGGAAGTGGCGGAGGGGGGACGGTCCACTACCACCCCCGAGCTGTTGGTGCTTGCCGCGCAGCAGCTGTCGTCCTCGTCCTCTCCCCAGCCGTCAGTGTCTTCGCCTCCCGCGTCTGTCGCGAGAAAGCGCGGGAAGCCAATGGGGTAGGCGCGGGGGGGGGGGGGGGGGGGAGCGAGCGGAGCGGAGGGAGGGTGGAGGCGGGGAGGCGAGGAGCGGAGGAGGGAGGGAGGGCAGGAGGGAGGAGGAGGGGAGGGAAGGGAGCCGCGAGACGTGGAGGTGAGGGCACGGGGAAGGAGGGGAGGAGGGGAGAGGGGGGAGAGGGGGGTGGGGTGGGGATGGTGAGAGGTCTGATCGGTGCTGTTGGGAGGCATCCTACACACCGAAACAGTATTTTCGCCTGATGTCTGATGCCGATTGGCTACTTAAATGATCAGTGCGGCCAAAGATAAATACCTACGGTTGGACTGCTATAGCAGTGCCTAATGCCTATTGCTAAATATGAAGCGCCTTATGCCTCTCGTAGCGGTACATACGCGCGCGAGGAATAGCGGAACGTGAAATAGCAATGGAAGTGCCATTTCTCGGGCTCCTGGACGCATGGGGGGTAACCAGGCCGTCCCAAGCGTATAGCAGCCAGCCAGCCGGCAGGTGATGGGGAGGTATTCAAGGTTAAAAGACAGAGGCGAGTCTGGCGTTTGGGCTCGCTTAGAGATCGAACGGAGAGCGAACGTATGTACCTGATACCAAGACGGACTGTTTTCAGGTACTCGCGTACCGTATCACACCGGGTGATAAGGTAACACACCGGGAAATGAAATATAACACACCGGGTGATAAAAGATAACACACCGGGTGACTAGATAACACACCGGGTGACTAGATAACACACCGGGTGATAATATAACACACCGGGTGATAAAATATAACACACCGGGTAATACAATATAACACACCGGGTGAAAATATCAACACCCCCCCGTCGGACGAATGAATATCTTAAGCTCATTTTCTCGACTACGTATACATATAGGGAAAATACAAACGCCAAGAGATGCGTCTTGTAGGTATGGATAGTTTTTCGACGAGACATTTTCCGAACCCCACCATCTTCGTTGTGTACGTGGAGTAGGTCCTCCTTGTTTTGGAGACAATCGGCTCGGGATTTCATCCCCGGGGATGTCTTATCTTGACGACACCGTACATGGTGATATCACACGAGAAATCATATACTTTTTTCCGACCGACCACCTTTATAAAGGTTGCTCACATATAACGAGGCAGACGACAAACAACCGAACACACACACTTTTATAGCCGTCCTGTCGCAGGTCGGGTTGGCGGATCAGAAATCACAAAAAAAAATCCCCCAATCATCTGTACAGACGAAGTTCGACCCTTACCCTTCTTCTGCGCAAACACGGCAACGCAAAAAAGCTTACGACCACACCATGATGATAAATAACTTCCAAGTACGTACAGGTACACTATATACCCGGTGTATAACTGTATAACTAGCGCGTAAAAGTTGATCCTTGATTTGTACCCGTCGACAAAGTCAGGTGTTTTCTTTTTGTCATTTTTCTTGTTATTTTTCATGGGCCACATGCTATACTTCTCTTCTCTTCCCTTCCCTTCCCTTCCCTTCCCTTCCCTTCCCTTCCCTTCCCTTCCCTTCCCTTCCCTTCCCTTCCCTTCCCTTCCCTTCCCTTCCCTTCCCTTCCCTTCCCTTCCCTTCCCTTCCCTTCCCTTCCCTTCCCTTCCCTTCCCTTCCCTTCCCTTCCCTTCCCTTCCCTTCCCTTCCCTTCCCTTCCCTTCCCTTCCCTTCCCTTCCCTTCCCTTCCCTTCCCTTCCCTTCCCTTCCCTTCCCTTCCCTTCCCTTCCCTTCCCTTCCCTTCCCTTCCCTTCCCTTCCCTTCCCTTCCCTTCCCTTCCCTTCCCTTCCCTTCCCTTCCCTTCCCTTCCCTTCCCTTCCCTTCCCTTCCCTTCCCTTCCCTTCCCTTCCCTTCCCTTCCCTTCCCTTCCCTTCCCTTCCCTTCCCTTCCCTTCCCTTCCCTTCCCTTCCCTTCCCTTCCCTTCCCTTCCCTTCCCTTCCCTTCCCTTCCCTTCCCTTCCCTTCCCTTCCCTTCCCTTCCCTTCCCTTCCCTTCCCTTCCCTTCCCTTCCCTTCCCTTCCCTTCCCTTCCCTTCCCTTCCCTTCCCTTCCCTTCCCTTCCCTTCCCTTCCCTTCCCTTCCCTTCCCTTCCCTTCCCTTCCCTTCCCTTCCCTTCCCTTCCCTTCCCTTCCCTTCCCTTCCCTTCCCTTCCCTTCCCTTCCCTTCCCTTCCCTTCCCTTCCCTTCCCTTCCCTTCCCTTCCCTTCCCTTCCCTTCCCTTCCCTTCCCTTCCCTTCCCTTCCCTTCCCTTCCCTTCCCTTCCCTTCCCTTCCCTTCCCTTCCCTTCCCTTCCCTTCCCTTCCCTTCCCTTCCCTTCCCTTCCCTTCCCTTCCCTTCCCTTCCCTTCCCTTCCCTTCCCTTCCCTTCCCTTCCCTTCCCTTCCCTTCCCTTCCCTTCCCTTCCCTTCCCTTCCCTTCCCTTCCCTTCCCTTCCCTTCCCTTCCCTTCCCTTCCCTTCCCTTCCCTTCCCTTCCCTTCCCTTCCCTTCCCTTCCCTTCCCTTCCCTTCCCTTCCCTTCCCTTCCCTTCCCTTCCCTTCCCTTCCCTTCCCTTCCCTTCCCTTCCCTTCCCTTCCCTTCCCTTCCCTTCCCTTCCCTTCCCTTCCCTTCCCTTCCCTTCCCTTCCCTTCCCTTCCCTTCCCTTCCCTTCCCTTCCCTTCCCTTCCCTTCCCTTCCCTTCCCTTCCCTTCCCTTCCCTTCCCTTCCCTTCCCTTCCCTTCCCTTCCCTTCCCTTCCCTTCCCTTCCCTTCCCTTCCCTTCCCTTCCCTTCCCTTCCCTTCCCTTCCCTTCCCTTCCCTTCCCTTCCCTTCCCTTCCCTTCCCTTCCCTTCCCTTCCCTTCCCTTCCCTTCCCTTCCCTTCCCTTCCCTTCCCTTCCCTTCCCTTCCCTTCCCTTCCCTTCCCTTCCCTTCCCTTCCCTTCCCTTCCCTTCCCTTCCCTTCCCTTCCCTTCCCTTCCCTTCCCTTCCCTTCCCTTCCCTTCCCTTCCCTTCCCTTCCCTTCCCTTCCCTTCCCTTCCCTTCCCTTCCCTTCCCTTCCCTTCCCTTCCCTTCCCTTCCCTTCCCTTCCCTTCCCTTCCCTTCCCTTCCCTTCCCTTCCCTTCCCTTCCCTTCCCTTCCCTTCCCTTCCCTTCCCTTCCCTTCCCTTCCCTTCCCTTCCCTTCCCTTCCCTTCCCTTCCCTTCCCTTCCCTTCCCTTCCCTTCCCTTCCCTTCCCTTCCCTTCCCTTCCCTTCCCTTCCCTTCCCTTCCCTTCCCTTCCCTTCCCTTCCCTTCCCTTCCCTTCCCTTCCCTTCCCTTCCCTTCCCTTCCCTTCCCTTCCCTTCCCTTCCCTTCCCTTCCCTTCCCTTCCCTTCCCTTCCCTTCCCTTCCCTTCCCTTCCCTTCCCTTCCCTTCCCTTCCCTTCCCTTCCCTTCCCTTCCCTTCCCTTCCCTTCCCTTCCCTTCCCTTNAAAAAAAAAAAAAAAAAAACATTATATTTCTCTTGCGCCCTAGAAAACAAAACATGAAAAAAAAACTCTTGCGCCCTATGTATCGCTCTGTGCGTGAATGCTACCCATCATACCTGAGCTGCTTGACGGCGTCGGCCTCCTGCCTGGCCTCGCTCGCGGCTCTCGTGGCCGCCTCCCTCTCGCTCTCCACGGCCCGTCGCAGCTCCTCGATGTCCGCCCGGAGAGTTCCCGCCTCCTCCATCGCCTCCGCTGACTTTGCGAGCTGCCCGCGCAGGGCCTCGAGCTCCTGGTCCTTTCTCTCACCCTGAGAAGCAGCAGCAGCATCAGTAGGTCAGCAGTAGAAGCAGTAGGTCAGCAGCAGCAGCAGCAGCAGGTCAGCAGCAGCAGCAGCAGGTCAGCAGCGGCAGAAGCAGTAGGTCAATAGTAGCAGTATTCATAGTACGTCCGCAGCAACAGCAGTAGGTCAGCAGCAGCAGGAGCAATAGCAGAGGCAGGAACAGCAGCAGCAGCAGCAGGTCGGTAGCAATATCAAGCAGCAGCAGCAGCAGCAGCAGGAGGGGCGAGGAGGGGGTGTCATGACACAAGCTGGCCGCGTCCAATCTGTCATTGTGCTGGCATAGGCAGAGGGGGGAAGGGGGGGCAGTGCGCCCCCCCTCCCACCGCTGCAGTCGCCGAAAAGACGAGTGCACCCTCCAGACAAACATCAGGAACGGGAGTGTAAGTAGACAAAAACACGGCGGCGGACAAAAATAAACGAACAGACATACATGAAAAAAACATCGATGAAGGCAAAAGCCCGTCAAGCAACGCTGGCGCCACCACCACCACCGCCACTGCCACCACCACCACCAACACCACCAACACCACCAACACAACCACCATAACCACCACCCCCACCATAACCGCCACCACCACCACCACCACCATAACCGCCACCCTTTCCCTCTGTGGTACGTACAGGTAAACAGACAAAAGACCGATTGACGCAAAAAAAAAGCAATAGGTCACCTCTGCTTTCATCGCCGCCGCCACCTCGGCGCAGGCCTCTTCCCTGTCCGCATCGGCCGAGCTCAGCGCCGCTTCCACCGCCTCGTTAGCCGCCTCCCTGCAATTACAAACAAAACACCGGACGAACACAAGTTCCCCGAAGAAGGAGGGAAGAGGATGGAGGCGTGCGGGGAGGGGAGATGGGGGGAGTCGCATCGGATTATAATGCCGCCATACGCGAGCTAGCTCCGCTTGCGCTTTGCGTTGGCGCCATATACCGCAAAACAACAAACCGGGGGTTGGGGGTGGTTTATGACACGGGAGCGGGGGGGGATACACTAGACGTTCATGCATGGCCGTAGTCGTATGGCCATAGACCCTCGCATCCCTACAAAGCCGGGACGGAGCATGTCGGGTTTTCACCGACCAGACAGACATTACTAGCACCGAGCGCGAAACGCGTGAGGTATTCGGCGAGTCGCATGAAGAGTGAGCTGCATCCTACTAAGAACCGCTTGTGAGGCGGACTTGCATATGGATGACAGCTTCAACGAGTTAATTTAATTTCCGGTGTGGCGAAAAGGCCCGGCGACGATGACTCGGTTCTCCTGCACCATCATCGCCCGGTGGACGGAGGGGGTGGGGCGGGGGAACAGTTCGGCGGGCACCCCAACGAACACACCAGAGTCGCGATCACACGCAGAAACGATTATGAAATAACACAGCAAAACCGCGCGCCGACATAAAGTCTACTTCTACAACTATCAGTGGCTATCAATCGGAGGGTTTTCCGTCGCTCGTCCGCAATAAACGTATCGCCAGGGAATGCCGACCATGAGCAAGCAAGCGAGCAAGCAAGCGAGCAAGCAAGCCTCAAATACAGTCCAGGGTCTCGTCACCACCAAAAACATCCGCAGGAGCATCCAATCCGCAAAGCACATCCACGTGCAAGAGCCTCCGCAAGCACAATCCGCGCCCCCCACACACTAACGCACAGACACACCTCGATGCTAGCAGCATAGCCTCGTGCTCCGCGCGCTCCTCCCTACGAGCCTTCTTCAGTCGCAAAATTTCCCTCGACGCCTCCTCCACCCCGATCTCCGCCGCCACCGCCGCCGCCGACGCTGCCGCCGCTTCCGCCTCCCAGTCCCCGCAAGGTGGACCCTCGCGACCAGCGCCGGAAACCCCAGAAGCATCCGCTACAGCAGCACCCGCTCCAGCAGTAGCAGCAGAAGCAGCAGCAGCAGCCGCCGCCGCTCTCTCTTCCGCTGCCACCCTCGCGACGGCCTGCGCTTCAGCGTCCCTCTCCGCTGCGGAGGCCCGGGCTTCGCTCGCCACCAGGGCCTCGTTGAGCTCTTGCAGCCTGGCGGACGACGAAGACGGGCTCTGCTTTGCCGCGGCGGCATTGCCGGCGGTGGCGGAAGCTCTAGCTAGCGCTTCGGCGTGCCCTACCTCCGCCTGGTGGAGCTTCTCGCGGAGTTCGAAGGCCTTTACGTAGCGTCGTGTCGGGGGGGTGGTGGAGGGTGGGTGGGTGGTGGTGAGGGGGGGGGGGGGGGGGGCACGCCGATGAGGTGTCGGCATGCGATAAGGGCGGCCTCTACAGCAAAACAAACTACAAATACGAATGCAGTACGCAGTAGTGGAGAAAAACGCCTCCAGTATTAGTCATGCCTCCCGACATTTAACATGTATAACACACCAGGTACCAGGTACGTACAGTTGCACTGGTAGTAGCTCAAAATATATAGATGGTTGCAACATTAAACCGTCATTTGCAAAAACAAAACAAAATAAAACAAAACAAAAATATTGATTGGTCGATTGATTAGTCGATCGATTGATTAATCGATCGATTGATTGTACATATCTACGAGCATTGCACGCATATACGACGCAACCGTTCGAAACAGTCACATTTTCCATCTCAGGGTACCACTCGCGATTCCCCTTTCCGCGTGCGAGATGCCTACCGCAACGAACCTACCTTCCAACCGCCCACGCCTCCCCAACCCCACCACCCCTTCCCCTACCCCCCCCACCCAATCCCCACCCCGCCGCCCCCGGCACCTCACCTCGGCGACTGCAGCGTCTCTTTCCCTCCTCAGCTCCGCGACTAGGCTCTCGTTGCCCACCGCGTCCCCAGAACCCCGGGCGACCCCGGCGAGCTTCTCGGTAAGGGACGCGCGCTCCAGCTCACACGCGCGCAGCGCCTCCGTCAAGCGAGCGATCTCGGCCGCGGCCGCCGCAGACGCAAGACTCTTCACCGCGCCCCCGGCCGCCGTCAATGACGATAACGCCTCCCCTGCCGCCGCCACCCCTGACCCCGACCTTGACCCCGCTAACCCCGACGGCTGCCCTAGTAGCGGACTACCACCATCCCCACCACCCCCACCAATTGCTGCTACAGATGATGACCCTGAGGTTAGGTCGACACTATCCACCGCCGCTTCGGGGGAGGCAGGGGGGACTCGCATCGCGCCGAGCGCCCCTCCCGCCGCCGGAGCCGCCGGACCTCCGGTGGTCGTGGAGCCGGCCCTCAGGGAGGACGCGGAACGGTCGTTAACATCGTGGTCGTGGTCTTCGTCTTCTTGGTCATCACCCCACCCAAACTCATCGTCTTCCTCCTCGCCTAACAGCGAAAAATAGGGGGCCGGGGGGGGTAAGGGAGTAGGGGAGGGGAGGGGAGGGGAGGGGAGGCGTACTCATTTGTTGCGTGCCTTGAGTAATTTTACCATTGACCACACATCCCTTTCTAGACGGAGCACCGTTCATACTCCTAATACAGACAACATATAAATCTTAGGGGGGGGGGTACTCATGTCATGGATGGCCGTGGTCGTGTACCATAGACCCTCGCACCCCTACAACGCCGGTGCGGAATACCGGGGGGAGGGGGCGGGGTAAAGGGGGTAGGGGGAGGGTAACAGGCGGATGAGGGGGTATGGGGCGGAAGAGGAGGTCATGGGTAGGGGAAGAGAGGAAGGCAGCACTGCAAACACCACCACCACCACCAACAACAACAACAACCAAGGTCACAAATACCACGAACAGAACCAACACAAGACCACCACCATCACCTCAAAACATGAAACCGAATCAACATCACCACCACCACAACACAGGCCATCGACACCACATCAAGAGAGCAACTAAAACTATTTACAGTCCGTGGACTGCAGCTCTTAACTACAGCCCACACGCTATCCCGCTAAACCCTAACCCCAACCCTATACTTCTGCACCTACTACTCTAAGTGGAAGCAGGGTGCCAAACGAGATCTGGTCCGGGTGGGATTGGGGTAAAGAGGTCCTGACAAATCAAAATGGAGGTGTATCGTAGTCTATTGGGCACCCCGTTTCACCCCTACGACACTAAATCACTCACAATAGAGGGTGGCCTGCACTTGAGTTCTACAGCCCATAGGATGAAAATAATCACCGTCCCACATCAACACCACCAACACCAGCACCACAAAACACAAACACCACCGGCCCCGCGCGCCCCGTATCACTAACTACATACACCCGGCGTCATCTTAAAGCACACGCCCTCCGGAATAGCAACCACCGCTCACCGTCGCAGGGGAACGACATGCCGCCGCCCCCCTTGCCCTCCGCAACCCTTTCCGAACGGAAGAAGTACCTTGACCAGAAGTCGTCGTAGGACAGGTGTTCAGGGACCTGTGGATGGCGCGACCAAGGGAGGTGAGACACATACCGATACGATCGTACAGCACCATTACGAGCGGAACAAGTTGCTACTATAGAATTTACACAGCCGGCAAAAAAACAGGAAAAGTTGAAAAAAAAAAACATAAAAAAGCGAGCTGCTACGTATGTAAGCCAGAGCTACGCGTACCCTATATATCATGTACCCTCGGGTACAGTTTTTTTTCTTCATCAAATCATCCTCACTTTTTTCACTTTCCAGCTCAACTCGTTGGAGCTTTTTGCGCTCACCGGTCTTCGGGACATAACTGCACAATACCGGTATATGCTAAGGGCCCGCGAACAAGAAACAAGGGAGTAAATGAACCGCGGCTCGTTTTTCACGGGACGCTCGAAAGAAATTCGGATTTAAGAAATCATCGGTGAGCGTGTCGCACCGCTCCGCACCCCCCTGCACCGCACAGCACCACATCACACCCCACCCCACCCCACCCCACCCCACCCCACGACACCGTACCAGCTGTGTGTGAATTTTGGTGACCACCGGGTCTTCCTTGAGCAGCGTGGCGACGTCCTTCGTCCTGGCGCTGAGGTCAAACCTCGCCGAAAACGCTGCGTAACGCTCGCTCTCCGACTCAGAAACGTCCTGTCCGTCACAGCCGTAAAACAAATCAGGTAAACAATAGTAATATCATAGTAAAAAGTCAGTTGTAATCTTGGCAGTTACAGAAATATTCACACTGCGAACAGATCACGATCTACCGTATAGATCATCTAGATCGCATACCCTGCCGTTATGACATGTTGTGCAGGATCTTGTGTAGTAAGCATCCAACCCAGGAAATACGTGCCAGATCATGCAGAATGTGCGGCTTCCACCCCGGTAACAGGAGCTAGATACTACATACCAGGAACCTTAATACGATCTGCCCAAGATCTGCCTCAAAATATTAAGATCATGATGTGTGGCATTCGATTGGCTGGCCGAGCTGCGGAAACATCCACACGTAGTTGATAGTAATAGTAATATTGAGGGTTAATACGATCGTAGTAAAAACATTAATACAGCAGTAGTACGTACTGAACTAAACTTGATGAAGTCAAAATACGAAGACGACGGTGTGGCGCGTGTGCTGCGCAAACAAAGCAGGTGGGAACATCCGTCCATAAGAAGGAGCGTGAGCGCCGAGCCTAAACGAGCACCGTTGCTGAAAACACTAAAAACACAACGGGAAATAAAAATAAATAAAAACTCCTCTGCGCAAACACAATTAGTAATAGAACGAGTATCGAACCACACACGACCAACCAGTCACGAACAGGGAGAACAAGAAACGACTTAAAATACGCTTCGTACAGCAGTTGTGTACCTGGTACTTCGTAACATGGTACTGCTCCTCTACTATGTACTCGTAGGTCTACCTGGTACAAGGTAATATGGTGTTCCAATACTCTAATACGGCACTACACGGGAAGCGTCCGACCAGAAACCAGATACAGAGCCCAAACACACATATACCAATCTAAATCAGCTACGTACGAGGTACGTACCGGCCCCTTATCGGTATGTTATTGGTATGCAACATACCCGACACGCTGTGTCTTACCTCGGTGTACGTCTTGATGTCCGCCCTCATCGCGCGGATGGCCGCGCTCGCCGGCTGCCGCTCGCGGGGCTCGCCGTCGACGCTGCTGCTGTCGTACTGAAACGTCGGGGTCACCACGGCGCGAGTGTACACATCACAGCAACAGCAGCAGTACGATTATAATACGATTCAGCTTTTTTTGTTATAATAGGTTGTGCCCGGTACATGAGTATTCAACAGCAGTCCAGGTTGAGTTTATGCTCGAGTGGCATGCTGCATGCATACAGGGCATACTCGTACGGCTACAGCACGGTACTGCTTGCGGATCTCAGCCAAAAACAAGCTATAAGGAACGCAGTGTACCTGGTACGCTGTTAATAGCTAAAAGGTACCAACGTGCCTGATATCAATAAAGAGTACTCGTATTATACGTACGAGGTAGTCACATAAAAAAAGTACGAGACCAGATCGTTTCCAGGTCGAATCTCATACGAGTAGTGGACTCAGTCATTTCAGCAACCAGGTATACCCTTGGGGACTGGTGGGACTCAGTCACTCAGCCCCAGTTACCCTCGGGACTGGCCGCACTCAGTTCTTTCAGCCCGCAAGGTACTGGCGGGACTCAGAATTATCAGGCCCCAGGTACCCTGGGAATTGGCGGGACTCAAGACGTTTTAGCCCCCCAGATACCCTGGAGACTGAGTCTTCCAAAAATGACTGGTATGATACTGGCGAGTCATTAACTTGAGTTCCGAGGACTGGCACTGGCACTGGTACTCTGACGACCTTTGCAAATGTGTGTATGCGGAGCATTTAATAGACTTCGGAAGAGGGTAAAACGTGAAAGAAACGATGACAAAACACTTCTTGTACGATAGCATATTTGTCAGTCTTGTAATACGGGGGACCATAGTAATCAGGACCCACCACGTACACAAAAAACTGTACATTCCAGTTTTTCTACTAAGCATATTTGGTCATGACTACTATGTTTTCCCCCGTGATACCACTAAGATACAGGGTAGGGTTCAGAGTGGGCTGCTTTTGGTTGGGGTACGTCCTGCTTGCTGTACGAGTACAATACCAGGAACCTGTAGGCAAAATAGGTGTAAAAGGTACGGTGCAAATAAGTACGCCTTGTTTACAATGTGAATATATACGGGCACAAGACGCTGGAAAAAAAAGGGGAAACACGAAACACCCGCTATACGTAAATGGTGCGAGCCGTTTGTCGGTCTCCCATCACCAACACATAGGATTCAGAGTAGAACATTCATATTTTCGGTTGGGTTGGGTCAGAAGTTAGAAGGGTTAGGCTCGGGGGGTAGGCTGCGAGCTGCGAGTACAGTACTCCAAAGGTTGTCAAAGTCCGAGTCCAAGTCATCGAGACTCATTCATGCGAGTCCGGGGTATTTTGAAGAACTGGGTCCCCAGGGTACCAGAAGCTGAAATGACTGAGTCTTCGCGAGTTCCAAGAGTACCAGAACCTGAAATGACTACTCGTAAGTTCTCGCGAGTCCCCAGAGTACCAGAAGCTGAAATGATCGAGTACCCGCGAGTCCCCAGGGTACCAGAAGCTAAAACGACTGAGTCCTCGCGAGTCCCCAGGGTACCAGAAGCTAAAATGACTGAGTCCTCACAAGTACCGAGGGTTTCAAAAGCTGTCGTAGTGACCGAGTCCTCGCGTGTAAGGGTGCCAAAAGCTAAAATAATCGAGTCCTCGCCAGTATCGAGCCAACAGGTCAAACAAACAAAAAGCTTGTGCATTTTGTAATCGCACTCCACAAAAAAACTGCTAAAGGGCGTCCGAGTACCAGGAGTACCAGTCATCGGGACTCAGTCATTGACTCACGGGTCCGAGTAATTTTGAAGTACTGAGTCCGCAGGGTACCAGCAGCTGAAATGACTCAGTCCTCGCGAGTCCCCAGGGTACTGAAAGCTGAAATGATTGAGTCCTCGCGAGTCCCTACGTCGTATGCATAGGGTACTGAAAGCTGAAATGACTGAGTCCTCGCGAGTCCCTAGGGTACCGAAAGCTGAAATGACTGGTACTCGGAGGTACTGGTACCCTGACGCCCGTTGCAGTATCATCAAGTATCATAGTCAAATATAAACTCAACCGCGGAATAAGCTGATTTAATCCCAGGTACCAGGTACCCGCTACGTAAAATACCAGATGAAAAGTAGAGCGAAAGTGGTGAATAAGCAAAACAACAACCGTGTTTGTCGTAAACAAGTAAAGCGTAGTACAGCAGTACTCGTATTACAGCGGAATAGCGGGTACTTTGTACGTGTACTCGTACTTCTACTGCTATATTTGGTATTTGATGTACCTGGCAGGTGCACTCTTTTGTACACCCAAAATATATCGGTACGCGAACCTATGTTTCACCTGCCCAATTCGAGGCATAAACAAAATCATACAGTCTTACCGAGCTCTCGTACTCCTCCTCCGCCGCACCCAGGGACATGGCCGACATGATGGTCCCAGCAGCGTCATCCTTGATGGTGCTGACGAACTCTCCAAGGTCTTTCCGGATCAAGCCCCACATATTGAGTGTTCGCACGGAAAGATAAAAATCAAGCTTCAACAAGCAAGCGGACCTTCCCAAACAGGGGGCGAATAAAGAGGTGGCCAGCCAGTTGGACGCTGTTTCAACGTGCTTACTATCTTATCCACCCCGATGGGTAACCTTCCCTTGTGGTGGTTAAGAAGTGCCTGTCTCCCGTCTGCGGAAAGCGAGGAGCTCTGCCGGGTGTTGCGGCGAGACGGAGCACAAAAGTAAACGACGAAGGTTTTACAAACTTACGGAGGGATGTTTTTATGGCGGTTTCAAGTTTCGACTTGATGTCAAGTCGCCGACGAGTCTTGGCGACACCCCCATCTCCCACCGTGCACGCGTTACACACCCGTACACAGCAGCAGAGCAAAATCGTACATAACGTCCAAGAAAAACAGTCTAACGTACCTGGTAGTTGTCATGGAATGTTTTATTGCAGTGAACCGAGTGAACAACTACTACGGTACTACGACACAGTAAATGATACCAGGTACTCAGTTACGTACCTGGTACGTAGTTTACAGGTAGGTGGTGAATGGACGTCGACGGTTTTGGCATCTTTTGTTTAGTTTACTCAGCGCACATATTTTTATGTACTACGATACCTCTAAACTTTCTAGAGCTTCCAGGCGCTGGGCGTCCTTCCGGACAAGCCGTGGCCGCAGGTATCCTCACTTTCTGTCCTTTCCCGGGTAAAATTGTTGATATTCGCGCACAGGGTTCAGTATTCCCGCTGCTCGTCGATTTTCGTCGAATTTTGCCAATAACTCACGCACGCTCCTCTCGCGGTTCGGGCAGCGAAACGAGATGTTTACACCACCACCTCCTTTCGACAACAACAGGGGCGATAGCAGTCAACTACACGCACCAGAGGTACCAATTATAGACTACGAAACACTACCATTTTCTGTAAGATAACGAGTAAACAATTACAGTCCTCACATCCTCTCTACCGAGCTCACACCAGCGGGTTCACGGGACGAAGTTGTTGACAACGAGAGCATATACCCGGGGTTCACGAAATGATCTGCATCGAAATATCGATAAGCGGCAACGAACGGAGGTCCAACACGTTGTGTGTACTTGTAAAGCTCCCTCTTTTTGTGTTAGTACTTGTACAGTAGTAACTCCTCGATTAATTGGGAACCTGTGTTTTCGTCACCGTCGACGTGTCTCCCTGTAGTGTGGTATTTGAGCAGATAGATGTCGTCACCACATTTCAAGAAGTGCCTCGTTCATGTACACAACCCCGCAACCTCCTGTACAATTCGTCGCCCATATGCTGATTGATGCATTGATACCCGCGCGTTGCGACATTCGAGCGCGAGGAGTAGTTTTCTACCCCCCTGCACGACCCCGACCTGGCCTTTCTTTACGTTTCCGGGTACGGTCTTGAATGATATCAAAACCCATACCTATCTTGGGATATATGTTTCATCCCATGTGCAACTGATAATGCCCGTGTTCCTCTTCGCCAGTCCTTCTGCCGGCGATGCCTTGCCGGTACCGGTGATGCGTGCTGATCAGCTCCACCACAAAAACATGAACATCGTGAAGACCTCATCAGGCCTATGCGCCCTGATGGGTATATCTTCTCGTCGCTTTTTACGACTGCAAAATGTATCCCACACTAAATCCAAGTCTTAGTTTTTTTTTTAAACATGGGGTATACGTACCAAGTACTCGTAGGTCTAAAAGCGGTGAAAGTGCGCTTTGGTAATCCCTTTCGTACTGCTCATATTTTCAGCTAAGGGGCGAAGCTCTTGAAACGATTAATCCCTTGTCGCGATATCCTTCCCGCCTTCTGCGCCTCCAGCTGGTGGCAGACGGACTTCGTCTGCTTGACAAGACCGGCCAGCAATAAGTACCCCCGGCGGACGCACGATACGAACCACGTACTCCTAGCGTTTTTCACTCGGGCCTTCGCTCCTGAGGACTATACTGTACGCGGTCGGCTCTCGTGTATACCAGCGCCACCAACCACTACACAATATAAATATAGAAAAACAGAGGGCGATTCCAGGGACGCGCTCCGTGTTTCATGTTCGCCTTCGCCTAATACTGCTCACCCTCTGCGGATTTTCGCACGAGACTCGCACGTACAATATGTACCAGCACGGTGTGTAGAGTACTTTTGATCCCAAATTTAATCGCGAAGGCGCTGCCGTCGCTTCCACGTTTTCTGTCCCACAACACCCTTCTCGTTAAAGGGGGTATAGGAGACCGCGGTTTGACCCCCTGGCTGGGATTGCCCCCGTACACTGAAACTAGTATATTACGGCCGAGAGAGGCCTTGCCGAACCCGAAAAGAGCGCATTCTCTGAATGTTTGTTTCTCGTTGGCCCTCAACTAATGATAGTAGTTTAGGCGATTCATACGTACGTAGCGCTAGTTTTCCATCCTTGCCCTGACGGGCCTATTTTTGCGTGAATCTCCCTCATGAGTCGTGTGTTGTGTCATCGCCGTGTGACATTCTCCAAAGCCTTTGGTAGATCAAACGACGAGTTTTCCCAAAGCGCGAGGTGTTTAAGGGGAAAGGGTTGATCCGGTCCGAAAATCAAACCAGAAATAAGCCCTTGATCTGACTGCGTAGCGGAAGTGGCGGTAAAAGAAGCAGAGAGAGAGGGAGAGGAAGAGGGAGAATTTTTAGGAGAGAGAGATAGAAAGAGAGGTAGAGCTTGGACAACAACCTTCCTTCTATTAGTCCACGGGTTTCACAGCCGTCTCCGACAGAGCGGGGCACCGCGCAAAACGCGGCGGCACTGGCGTAGGGAGACCTTGGCCAGAACACTCTGCAACAGCTTCAATTTCAACCTGGTGTACATCGACCTGACGATAAACGTGCTGATCTCGCTTGCCTATGAAAGTGGTCGAGAGCGATCTGCGGTACTACTCTGCACGTATATAGAGGCAGCGACGGGGCGGGAAACAAACACGCTGCGGACGCATGCTACGGTAGCCTGTATACAGGTGCACCATGTTTTTTCTGAGGGTGTTCACTTCAGGAGCTCTATACTAATAGTAAGTCAAAACATGACTTTGGAGGAAAATATAATAACTACTCGATGAGCAATCCCACTGCCCAATTATACCACGGAACATATTGCAACACAATAATGAAATTCCGACGAGTTTGGTTTAAGTAGCCCCCGCCAATCAGAAACTGTTTCAGCCATAAAGTGCTACCTCTATTATTGTAGCACGCGTCTGCGCGCAAAAATCGAAACAAAAACAATGGACAATTTTGACGAAGGGTGGCGGCAGCTGCCATCAACCGGAGAGATAGGCGCAGCTCAGGAAGCAGAGGGAAAATATAACGTCGGGAACAGTATGCAGCGACGGAGTTTATGACAGGCCCGTCTCCTCAAACACCTTACCGCTTCCTCTCGGCAGGCACCGCACGGCCGTTACACTTTACAGGGTTACACGGGCACCTCACCCAACCACGCATCTATTACGGATCCACCCGCGTCGCTATTCGCGGCCGTCCGGTTTGCGGCGCAGGCTTCGCGTTTCAATCAACGCTGAGGTAGACTAAACGCTCGCAACGTTGGCGACGTGATCTACAATAGAAAAACGTCCACTAAAGAAAACGCCTGCGACTACCTCTTGCCCCCCACAGTATGTGACCCTCTGCACTTCAAGATGGCTGCAATTATTGGTAAGAAGGCTTCGGGGCCTGCATCCGCTCTATATATACGGAGTACATCAACAATTTCCACCTAGGAATCAACCTCAACCTCACGTTTCGGTCAACCACTCGAGTCCATGAGTATGCGGCGAGTGAGTTTGTTTATATTCGTCCAATCGTCGCTTTTACTTTCCAGGTCTCTCTGTCCCCAACAGCTCGCTCTCAACGACCATCTGAACAAGCCGCGGTCACAGAGTCATAGGCGTATTTTCTCAACAACTGTCTGAACAAGCCGTGGTCGCATTCGTAGGTGTCTTTCTTCCCCCCCCCCCCCAAGTACATGCCTTAATCTTTATCGCACATCGGGCTCGTCTTAAGGTGCTCCTACCCTGGGCAAAGGTTAGGTACTGGGTAACAAGTTTGCGGTATATGGGGCTAAGCTAACCCTTCTACCGGAAACAAGTTGAGACGAGACGCACTCAGTCACTCACAATATTGATGTTTTGATGATGTTTTATTATTGCCGCTCTTTATTTCCTGATCAGGTAGAGTTATGGGAAAGCGGGGGAGCAAATAGCATTTGCTCATAAACACGCCACCTCAGCGATACAGGGGAAACGGGAATACCATGAATACCATGACATTCGGCATTCACACTGCTCGTGCATTTTCATTGAAAAATTTGCCAACTCGGGCTTGAGTTTTTTTACGATCTTTAGCACAAGACATAGAAATTAGTTTTTAGTTTTTAAACCCCCTGGCTATCGAATTGTATCTGTTGAGCTACCCCTATGAAGCAGAAACCCCGTAAGGATATCAACCAAGGAAGCTACGTACGGTATATTTCATCTCGCTACAGCGACTACGCCCTCTCTCTGTCTGCATGTAGAAATCAATTTTCTCGTGTCAATCGGCATTTCTCCGGTGGGTGTCGAGGGGAATGATCCCCTCTTCTCGCCCCTTCCTCGACTCTGCTACCTCTGCTATATATTGTGTGTCTAATCCTTGACCAAGTCTTGGTTGCCGCTTCTGGTGTGCGTGCCGCAGTTCTATGTCGTCAGCACTCACGCTGACTGCCCCCTTCTCTCTCTCGTTGTGTGCTTGCCTGAAATCCCCCGAAATTCGGCTTGCCCTCCCTTGCTGTGTTTATACGATACGGTGTGATACGCGCGTTGTGTGCGCTCTTCCCCTCTCCCACCCCTTTTGCCGCGATGGTTCGTTCGTACCCCCTTTGTGCCTTGTGCAGAGCGAAATTGGCACGAACACGCCTACTGCTTTGGCGACATCTCACCCGAACCACTACTACTGTAGTGGTGGTACTAAGGCTTGAAAACTGTTTAGATGTCCTACCCTTTATAGTCTCCTACCGAATTTTCATGTATAGTCTCCAGTCGGTTTTAGCGTCTGGGTTAGCGTTGTGGTTTGTAAATTTCAGTCGTGGTTCTTGGAAGAAAACACCGTGTTTTCGATGTAGGTTGAGCGGGTGGGTAGGGGGGGCGCTTCAGATACTACATAGCGTCGCGATTATTTACGTCGAACGATGTTATCGAGTGATCTACAGTATGTATCTTTGTACGGGAAGAAAGGGTGGTGCACCTGGTGGGGTCTTTGTCGACGTCATTTGTGTAGAAGTTCGTAAAAAAAAGGCGAGAGGGCGTGATGTGTAGTGAAAGCACGTCATTTTCCAGTGGCGCCCCCCCGATAATACAAATGATTGTTGGTGGTGTCTGTCAGGGACCTGTGTGTCTAGCAAGTGAGACACCTATAAAACAAAGGTATACAGCCGGCGAGACCGTACACCAAGTAAGGCTACAGCCCGCGCCAAAAAATATCCACCACGCCTATACCTGCCTGATGGAAAGTCCGAGGCGTAGAAGCCACAACGACAGACAAACCTTGTAAGAAGACGCAACAAGAGGAGAACCGTTGTGCTTTCGACTAAAACAAGCAACAAATAAATCAGCGCCGGAGTCGGTTATTAATCTATAATTAGTACGGTTATTCTTTGGTACAGAACGGAGTGCTTCAACTCAAGGGCTGCGCGGTGAATATAGTCTTGAGCGTCCGTCATAACCCGACTTGACCCTCCGACTCTTCTTTAGAATACCTTCCACACTCGTTTTCTGTGTCCTGTGCGCGTAGCGTAGAATCGGATATTCGCTTCAAGTAGGAATGGGACATGTACGATACATTTTCGGAAAGTAAATATATTATAACAACAAGCAGAACATGCTACACGGGCTCTCGCCAAGTGACGGCATCACTGCCTTTTCGACTTCAAAGTACATGCTACAAAACACCATCCTACTCAATTTCAAGTACGAGGGTATATCTATACTGAAGTTTGTCCCAGAAAACAACGTGGGTGTGAATCTGAAAGGGCGAACGTGCTTCAAAATCCCACTTGACCGAACATGCGTAGGTTTCGAGAACAAGTGCGTGATGCCGGGGTGCTTGTTTTCTTGGTGTCAAACCCCTATGATACTAGTATGCTATAAATGACTGGGTGTGAGACACATAGAGTATCCCCTTGCAGGTCTGTCTATTAAGCATGCTATCCTATTTTACGTACCAGCTACCTGGTAGTTTCTAAGCGGCCAACCGCCGATCTCCCGTAAATGGTGCCAGCCAGCTCGAGTGTCCAACTCACATACTGTAGTACAGTACAACACAGAGGACACATATTAAGAAAACGAGCAATAAGAAAGTCAGGCTGACTCGGAAAATAAGAAATTCGGGAGCTATTATTGTACTGAAGTTATATACTGTAGGTGCCATGTGCTGTACAGCGGTGACTCATACCCACTACTATATGATACCTCGTACTGGCTGTAAGTTACTTGTGGGCGAGCCGCACGAAGTACGTGGACAATTTGCTCGCCCGAATCGACCAAGTAATATAATACCAGCCACACTACTGCTGCTGCAAATTCTGGCCAAATCCCATTAAATGTGTCACGCCCACCAGCCACGCTACTATCTGTTGTCAAATCGACGGGTGGTACGTACGTATGGGCAGCATCCAGGGATAGATCTAGACGGCGGTCAGAGCGGGTTGCAGGGTGCGGAATAAATTGGATACAATGTTGTTGTGGCTGTATTACTGATATCATATCAAGATAAATACGTACGAGCCAATATTGCCGTTGTCCCGAAGTACGTGTAAATACACGTTGTCATGCATACGCACAGGGGTTTGCCCCAGGTACCAGGTAGGCATGTTTTTATCATCATGCGTATCGGTCAAAACAGCAATACACAAGCATCAAGCATCTGGGAACAACTTGTACCTGTTATAAGTTAGTGTAGCGCATACAATATCGGTAGTACATATAATATAATGTGATACATACCGATCACCTTGGCTTGATTGGAGCTCCAGAATTAAATGAATACCTCCTGCTACACAGTCAGTCAGAGTATATCGTTTTTACCCCGACCCAGTTCGCGTTTGGCCTGCCAACATAATATTCTCAAGCACAAACAACTACTACGTACGTACTGCAGACCAGTACGAACATGTCACACATTCCACCCCCACCCACCCACGCCGATAATATAGTGTGCCTTGTTCTTCAACCGTCGAACGATACAATAATATTCAAAGTGCGATATAAAATCGTCCTCGTACTGCTGTACAGCAGTTGGTACATTCAACACGCCACACGTCACATATACCGGTACGTGTATAGATAGACAGCAGTACTACTGCCATGACAATGATGTGTACGTAGTAGAAGAGTGCTCGTATGCGCACCGAGTGTTAACATAAGTGTGCCGCGAGCGGCTTCTCTCGCGTTTCAAAAGCACACATAAAAACAGTCAGTGGTAGACTCCTCTTGGAATCCTCTCACTTTAAAGTACTACCAGGCACTGCTGTGTTGAAGAATACTACAGTACTGTAGTACTACTGCTTCGTACTGCTGCTGCTATTGCAAGACCGACCGTGTTTCCATCAGATCATGTAAACTTTGTGACCCTGTGACCCTGCGACCCTGCCGAAACACAATCATCAGGACGACGGGCAATTGTTTTCTTCTCGTCATTTAGTTCGTTCCCGCCTTTTTTTGCGTTCGTTGCAATTTGAAAAAACGTCGTACCTACAGCAGTAGTAGTAGTCTGTGGTTTCGATGCACCCCGTGTCCAACCAAGCACCTGACCCAAACCTCTTGCCACATGGTATACCTGGTATATATTTCTTTGATACAAATGTGCGCGTCGCCCGAGAAACAATCGCCTCGGCTCTTAACTTTTAACCACATCATCACACTGATGTAGGCGAAGCTGTACGAAGAGAGATCTACTCGTTCGTACGTATATATCACAAGCAGCATGCAAAGATGAGTTTCGACGTTTTGCTTGCTGCTGTACATGGTCTCACAATCTATGCCCGTGCTCGTCGTATGGATACTGGCTACAACCATATTGACGATCATGGTCGACCCATGATTCGGGATGTCAAGTATCCTGGCTGTGAAGCTGTGTACCTTGAGCTTGGGGCGCGTATGCTGGTGATCAAACTGTTCAAGATTTGATTGGCACATCGGCGCCTCGTCCGCCGAAACGTCGTAGTCGTAACTTCATCGTAGACTATTCACGGAATAGCGCCCGTTACATTCTGCTCCAAGCGAACCGTAAGAACGGTCCGACCGACGAAAATACCACAAACCGACGCACCGCCTGCTCGAGTGTGTGTGTGGCTTCTGATCGAGCAAATCAATCACGTGCCTGGACCAACCTGACCTCGGGCACCACTACGCCCTCTCCCCCCACAGCTTGTGTTGGTAGAGCTTGGCCGCGGCCTCTACCTCCTTAACCATGGTGAGACAGCGCTCGGTCCGCGCTTTCGCGATGCCTTCCATCCGCCGATATTTTTGGGAAGGTCTCCGATGAGTGGGCAGTGGGCCCTCTTACAGCGAGCGAGCCGGGCAGAGAACCTCAGCAGCTCGAGAGGGCATGCGCAATGAGTTAGGCCACGCCGCAGGGGACACCACCCGTCTGCAGCTGGCAGTGCTCCTCGCGCACGGTTGTAGCCTTAGCTCCTTGCAGGCGTGGGAGTAATTTCGGCGCATCTGTCTCGCGCAGGTCCCGAAACAGGTTTCCTTTCTTTCACGTGAAAATCTGCGCGGAACTGCTGCTCACCGCACCTTGCCTTCTTTTCTGTCTCGTGTTTTGTGTTGTTCTGTGTGACCTTCGTTCGTCACCCCAATCTCTCTCTGCCTAGCTGAACCTCCCCAACCACCACCACGGCCCGATGTGTCTCGACAGGTTAACTTCACGACGGACCAGCTTCGGGAGATCATGGACAAGAAGCACAACATCCGGAACATGTCCGTGATCGCGCACGTGGACCACGGCAAGTCCACGCTGACCGACTCCCTGGTGTCGAAGGCAGGCATCATCGCCGCCAAGAACGCTGGCGAGGCCCGTTTCACGGACACTCGCCAGGACGAGCAGGACCGGTGCATCACCATCAAGTCCACCGGAATCTCTATGTTCTTCGAGTACAACCTCGACCAGGGAGAGCTGGTGCGTGTCGCGCGCCTGCATGCCTTCTTCAAGGCTCGCCTGGTTGCCTGCCTTGGTGTTCATTCTTTTACCTATTTTCCTGATTCCGCTGCTGTTTTTTTTGCGCGATGAATAAATGTCGGCGCCTTATTTTTTTGCGCGATGAATTTGACGACTCGTGTGATAGCGTACTGGTTCGTCCTTAATACTAATAACGAGTGTAGCGGACAACATTTGCATTTTGGTGGGAGAAACGCACGAGTTTCTCAGTTTTCGATTTCGCGCTTTTTTTTTGCACCTACTTGTTCTATGGAAATAGCGAAATAACTTTCCATTTTGGTTTTCCTTCCGAAAAACTGAAAGACCGTATTCTTGCCTTTCCTTTCGATTGGGTTCTTTGCTGACGCACCAGCAGACCCGCAGCTTTATTCAGCGATCCTCCGCGATGCATAACTGGACAGGACCGCCCTCCCTTCTTTCCCCCCCTACGTATACTCGTACAAGTAGTTACAGCGGTGTTTTTATTGCGGCTGCTGTTTCCGTAACGCACGTTACGTAATGATACTACTTCTATCGTATGTGGCGCGCACGTCGTTGCAGTTGCGAGCTCACAGGGCGGGCGAGGGTGGGAGGCTGGAGGGAAGGCCTCCTCTTCCTCCCGCTGCCCTGTCTGTGTTTGGCTGTTGTCCCCGCTATTTATGTTTTTGCTATTTGTCCGTCGTGTTCGTTCCAGTTGTGGACGGACAACAAACCCTAGACAAACACTCTTGATACGTATTAAAGTGCGTATAAACTTGATGTGATACGTACGAGTACGATGTTCTTACAACGTAAGAGTAGCTTGATTTTGCTTTTATTGACCATTCAAACCACAGGTAACGTATCGTATATAGCTGCGCTTCCAATTCACCAGCAACGCATAATACATGAAAACAGCGGTAGTATTAATAGCAGACTCAGAGTCGAGGCAAATCCTTGGGCGCGCTGATTCAATTCAACAAAGCAAAGGGGAACTTGTACTACTAATAGTGTAGATTCTTCGTGCTTTTGTTCGCGAATACATGTACATCTTGAGGAATGAGACGGACGAACGAAAGAACGAACGAACAAAATTGTGCATTGAAGCACCTCTCACACATCTTATCACACGAACGAGTACGTACGTAATGCGAAAAAAAGGCATTCGAACTATGAGTGCCGGTAATGAATGCAAGGTTGTATTTTGCACTGCGCCGAAAAAATAGGGACTCCGCTCGAGCTGGCTGAAGGTGGATTTACGACCGCCGACCGAGATTTGTATTTCAATTTTCATTTTTTTCGAAATCAACCAAGGCGCACCTGTTGACGTTAGTTTCCCAGCGACAGCGATCACATTACACGAGAAAATAATGGCTCGAGCTTTGCGCTCGCACGCCTCATTACCGGTTGTTACAAGCACTAAATGCATTGCAGAGGAGCTGACGTATTCGTTAAAAACTCGGTAGACCGATTTATGTAGCAGTATTATTATTTTCAAGGATATTATTAGTACAAGTGCGAAGTCACCGGGCGCGGGAAGAAAAGAAAATGACCAAAACTGAGATTGGCCGAGAATAGTTGTCAAGATCGAGTGCAGCCCGGGTTTCTGAAGATCTTGCATGCCTTTTGCATGGTGTTCTTTTAGTTTTGGCTACTGTAGGCATTTTCTTTTTCCAAGCTCGTTGCTCCCCTCCTTGATGCTCGACTTCTAAAAACAAGTTACGAGTACGTACTGCTGTATAAGTTATTGTCTTGAGTATAGTGTGGTAAAGAGGTCAAAACGTGTGCGATTGAGCAATACAAGCACAATCAGGGGTTCAAATCTATCCGCCGTCCTTCTTGCCATTTTTTCTCAAAGTCATGGAAATTACGAAAGTATACGCCTGAAAGTCATGGTATACACTTCCAGGCAAGAAACGCCTTATTCCCTCCTGTTCGGGGCAGTGCTGACTAAAGGGATTGCAACCCTTGAGTTTATCCGATGTCCCGGCCAGTGCACCCCGCATTGTGCATAGCCAAGCTATTCGCTCAGTGGTTAGGGTTTAGTTCATCTCTAATAATAAACGGAAGTAAATGTTCTCGTATTACGTATTAGTTTTGAGGCGTTCGCCTCCCGAGGTTTTGGTGCTCCATGTAGGGCCGAAATCCGAACTACGTTGTAGTAATAGCTGTCGCGAGCTATGATGGCAAGCTCCACGAGAGATAAACGTATATACCTGCGTACCTATTTATATGATGCAAGTACAATGATAACTGCCTGGTTGATCTAAGGTTCCGGCTTAGCGTCAGTTCGCCTATCTCTCCTCCATTCAATTCAAGCTCAACGCGCCCTTTCGCAAGCTTTGCTCTGCGCGGAGAGATTTGGTGCGGCACTTTTGTATTTTCGGTTGCCCAGTGCCCACCGCGGGGGGGCAGTCGTTACTCGGCCTGTTTGGTCACCTGCCGTACAGCTGTCTCAATTCAATCCAAGTTCGTACAGGGCACTAAACTTGCTGCGTAAAACAAGCAGAATACACTGCCCTCGATGGCACCGTGTGTGTTGTCTTCATACTAAGCCCTTTATTTCTACCCAACTACATAAGTTCACCCAGTGTCTGTCCTGATTACTAATGCTAGAGAGATCCACAGACTGAGACAAAGAACCAAAACGAAATGAACGCCAATTAATGGGTAAAGCGAGTGAAATGCCAACGTACGGGTACGAGGACACACCGTGTGCCATAAAAACATGCCTGAAAAAGTGTGCTAATAATAAACTCTTTCTTGTCGTTCGTTATCGTTGCCATGATATACAGGTGGCCCGCGCTGAGCTGGAGGCGAAGGCCTCCAAGAGCGCCGGGGAGACGGCGGAGGAGGCCAAGGTGGCCGCCGACGCCGCCGCTTCCGCCGCCCAGGCCGAGGAGGGTGCCGTGAAGCTCGACCACGTGCAGATCGACGAGACCTCTTTCCTCATCAACCTCATCGACTCGCCCGGTCACGTCGACTTCTCCTCTGAGGTGTGTTTTCTGTGTGTGTGGTGCGATTTAGGTATTGATACCTTGAGACGCGTGCATGCATGCAAGGGGTGTGTGATGTGCAGGCGGGATGCGTGTGGTCGTTTAGATTGCACCGTTCTTTTCACGTACCCACCGACGAACGATACATACACTGAGATTGATGAGTTTGAAGACTGGCCAACGACAGCTGAGCATTGAACGTATCATCCCTTTAGTTTTCTTAGGTCTTGTTTTCGTTTTTCGTGGGAGGCAGGCAGAGCAGGGCTGGGCTGGGCTGTTGAACGTTGCAGTATTTTTTGTGAGGGGTCTCGTTTGCATGGACGCTGAAATGCTCCTTTCTTGTCGACTTTGGGTTGTGTCCGTTTGTTTGATGCAGGTGACGGCCGCTCTCCGCGTAACTGACGGCGCCCTTGTGGTGGTCGACTGCGTGGAAGGCGTGTGCGTGCAGACGGAGACCGTGCTGCGCCAGGCCATCGCGGAGCGTGTACGCCCCGTTCTCATGGTCAACAAGGTGAGCAACCTCCATCTACACTCGCGTACGTAAATGCACAGCACACGGCACATGATGTCGACCAACGAACTACTCGTGGTGAACCAGATGCAAAGCATCGGGATTGAGAAGGTGGCGTGCGCTACTCACAAACGCGTGTGGGCGGAAACTATGTACGTAGCCGGGTTTTTTTGCGGGGCATCTTGCGCGGACAGGAAAAACATATGTACTTGTGATGCATGCCCTGCAGTTGCTGCTATTTACCTACGAAAGTGCGCTTACATTTTGCACGCGATAACAACGTACTGGAAATATGGCAACTTTCGTTCTACGGGGGGTCAAAATACTTTAGTGCGTGTGGTCCGGTAGTATAATGGTTACATGTATAGCTCACCGTTTTACCGTCTTCTCTAGCAGGTACCGTATAAAATAGACAATTTCGTGTTTTTTTGGGGGGAATTGGGAAGCGTTTTTGGTGATGAGAAAGGAAGAAACGGTATCTCGCGGAGTAGTTTTTGGTGATGAGAAAGGAAAGAACGGTATCTCGCGGAGTCATGGGGAGCGATATGAATTCGTACGTAGGAGGAGGCCCCATCGGTGTTTCAATAGTGGCGGGAATGGGGAGGCGGCGCGCCCACTATCTCTGTTCGCGGATAATTTCTCTTGCCTTTTTTGGGTTCGTTGTCTCGTGCTAACCCTCCCTGTGTTTTCTTTTCATTGCACCCTCTTAACATAAAGGTTGACCGCGCTCTGCTGGAGCTCCACCTTCCCCCTGAGGAGATGTACCAGTCGTTCGCTCGCGCCATCGAGTCGGTGAACGTGATCATCGCCACCTACAACGACGAGCTGCTCGGCGATGTCCAGGTAAGAGTGGACTGCTGTTGTTTGCGATGGCCGCGTTGGCTGCTCATGGAGGTTGGGCTTGCCGTACTCCTTCCTCAGTGAGTGCTGTTTGCTTCTGCTGCTGTTGTTTGTCCTTGGTGTACAGTGGTTTTTGGAGAAGTCCTCCGTGTACTATCTAAAGTTAAAAGGCTTTTGGGGTAATATTGTAGAATAGGTTGGTCTGTCGCCGAGTATGGTTTGTTTTGTGCCTTCCCCAAATGGTCTATGAATATGAGTAATGGTCGACGTACAGCACCGTCCCATGATGAACGAATGGATTTCGGGCAGACTAGAAGATGCGCAATTTACGTGTTAGTTTCGGTCCAGATTGGATTGCGTTTTTTTTGTACCAGATTTTCAATTCAAGCGAACGCTGCGTCTGCAACTACCAATTTTTCTTCCGAGTACGAGCACACGATGCGTTCAACTCTATTATATCCACAGACCTCGTCCAAGTAAACAGCAGACGGCGTCTAATCAATCAAACAGCCGTGTTCTTTTTGTATACCGATCGCGTGCGTGTCCAATCAACTTAAAAACGTGTTTAGACCGCTTCCAATCAGAGACCAATCTGCCATAGTACGCGAAATCAACAACCAACCTTCCACTTCACTCACCCTCTCACTCACTTTCTTTCTTCTCCTTTATCTTCTGTTCGTGTTGTGTTTGTCTTATTTTTCTCAGGTGTACCCCGACCACGGAACCGTCGCGTTCGGGTCCGGACTCCACCAGTGGGGTTTCACCCTCAAGAAGTTCGCCAAGATCTACGCCGCTAAGTTCGGCACCCAGGAGGAGAAGATGATGCAGAAGCTGTGGGGTGACTGGTACTTCGACGCCGCTAACAAGAAGGTCAGTTTTGTCTCTTTTTTTTGTCGCGGTATTTATTGACAATAGTTACCCCATCAGCGCTGTTTGTTTTTCGGCCGTTTTTTCATGTAGTGTTGCGAAAAACAAAGCATTCCGTAGCGTATCAGAACCCGCGGTGGCAGCTGTTATATTTTGTAGTTTACTGACCCTATTGACATCTTGTTACAACCAGATTGTTTGTTTTTTCCTTTATGTTTTACCATTTGCTACTACGTAGTACGTAAATAAATTTGTACATTTCGGTATTTCGATTTGTCAAACAACGATGTATTTTCGGTCGGGGCGGTCGTTTTTGTCTAATTTAGTCTCGGAATTTTGGAAGAACAAAAAAATATCTCGAATGTCGAAACTGAAATTCGATCTCGAACTCAAAACTCTTGCAGTGGAAGAAGACGAGCGACAACGGCAAGCTGGAGCGCGCTTTCTGCCAGTGGATCATGTCCCCCATCTGCAAGATGTTCGACGCCATCATGGAGGACAAGAAGCAGAAGATCCAGAAGATGCTCACCGCCGTCGGCGTGACCCTCAAGGGTGACGAGAAGGACATGGTGGGCAAGCCCCTCCTCAAGCGCGTCATGCAGAAGTGGCTGCCCGCCGCCGACGCCGTCCTGGAGATGATCGTGGTCCACCTCCCCTCGCCCCCCCAGGCCCAGAAGTACCGCGTGGAGAACCTGTACGATGGACCTCTCGATGACGAGGTCGCCAACTCCATCCGGACGTGCGACACCTCTCCCGGAGCCCCGCTGTGCATGTAAGTTTTTTTTTTTTTTTCTCGTGTGCGTGTTGTATTTTCGAAAGGGGGGTTATTATTAGCGTACATTTTTCTTGCTTCATCTCGCCAGGTATCGAAAGGGTGCGCATAGTCGATGGTCAAATTACTTGAGGGGCAAAAAATGAATCGTACACGCCCCCCCCCCCCCCGCTACTGTTATGCTGGTCCCTAACAACACAGCATGGAAATCTGACCGGAAACCCCCCCCCCCCCCCCCCCCCCCGCTTTTCGTACCGCCTCTTTTTTTCGTTTCTTTCTTCTTGTCCCCTTTTCAACAAAAAAATAGGTACGTGTCCAAGATGGTGCCCACCTCCGACAAGGGGCGCTTCTACGCCTTCGGCCGCGTCTTCGCCGGCACCATCGCGACCGGCCAGAGGGTCCGCATCCTGGGCCCCAACTACGTGCCCGGCAAGAAGACCGACCTCTGGGTGAAGAACATCCAGCGCACCATCATCATGATGGGCCGCTACGTGGAGCAGGTGCAGGACATCCCCGCGGGTAACACCTGCGGTCTCGTCGGCGTGGACCAGTACCTGCTCAAGTCGGGGACGATCACCACCTCCGAGACCGGGCACTGCATCAAGACGATGAAGTTCAGCGTCAGCCCCGTGGTGCGCGTGGCCGTGGAGCCGAAGAACCAGGCGGACCTGCCGAAGCTGGTGGAGGGGATGAAGCGGCTGTCGAAGTCCGACCCCATGGTCCTGTGCTACACGGAGGAGTCCGGGGAGCACATCATCGCGGGCTGCGGAGAGCTCCACCTGGAGATCTGCCTCAAGGACCTCCAGGAGGACTACATGGGAGGGACCGAGGTCAAGATCTCGGAGCCCGTGGTGTCGTACCGCGAGACCGTGTCGGCGGAGTCCAGCACGCAGTGCCTGTCCAAGTCGCCTAACAAGCACAACCGTCTCTACCTGTCGGCGTGCCCGCTCGAGTCGGGTATCCCCGAGGACGTGGAGGAGGGCCGCCTCAACCCCCGCGATGACGCCAAGGTGTGTGTTTCGTGTGTTTGCCTGTGTCTGTATTTTGTATATGTGTATTTTTCATTTGTTTGCTGCCTTTGCCCTTCTGTGTGTCTTGTGTTTTTTTTGTTTCCTGAAAAAAATTGCATTACCTGCTATACAATGACACCACCTTCTAAACAATGACATGTGTGGTATTTTATACTAGCCTTCTACTCTGGTGAAACTTGCTGTCGTATTCAAAACTAAATTGGTTTTTATTCAACGCATAGTCAAAACTAAATTGGTTTTTATTCAACGCAGTTACTACTACAGCAGTAGTTTATATCGTACGTCCAACCAACTTGTTTCATATATATTTTTCCCTCGCCGCCGCCCTCCTGGCAGACCCGCGCCCGCTACCTCGCGGACACGTACGAGTGGGACGTAACCGAAGCGCGTAAGATCTGGGCCTTCGGCCCCGAGGGAACCGGAACCAACATCTTCGTCGACACCACCAAGGGTGTTAACTACTTGAACGAAATCAAGGAGTCCGTCATCGGCGGGTTCAACTGGGCCATGAACGAGGGACCCATGACTGAGGAGAAGGTAAGCTTGAGCGTTTTTTTTGTTCGTTGAATACTGTGCGTGTTTTTTTTTTTTTGGTGCACGTGTAGTTGTTTTCGGTGTTTTGAATTGAAAGCGGTGTGTGGGCGATAGCGTGTACATGCCTGACTCGAGGGATTGAACTGCTCCTTTTGCTTCGACTGGGTTCCATGTCCAGAAATGCGTACATACATACCTGGTATACGATTACTACTCAGGTATATGACACCAGCGGAAGACTTGGCTCGACCGACTTCGTGGTGCTTCCAGAGTTTGTTATAATATTGGTTGGGCAGAAGAAGACACGTCGTGTTCGGTTGGCGGCTCCCATCTCAACTACAGTACATTTTGTGGCGATCAAAAGTTATTAATGTGCTTTGTCCCAATGCCGGCAAAACACCCGCCCAACAAATACATACCTACAGTAGCAAGTATATCACTTTTGTCTGCCAAGTTTTGACAGGTTCATTCCAAGATTGCCCCGCACCATAAACCCCCCCTTCCCCCTGTCCTCGTTTTTTCAATATCCGCACCACTCACGGTCCGTGTCCGTCCACTGAACTGTTTTTTTTCTACAATCCTCTTTCTTTTTTTTCTCGACAGGTACGTGGTGTGCGGTTCAACCTCCTCGACGTAGTCCTCCACGCCGACGCCATCCACCGTGGCATGGGCCAGATCATGCCCACCTCCCGTCGCGTAGTCTACGCGTCGATGCTCACGGCGTCGCCAGTCCTGCTGGAGCCCGTGTTCCTGTGCGAGATCTCTTGCCCCCAGGACGCGATGGGCGGATGCTACGGCGTCCTCACCAAGCGCCGCGGGCACGTGTTCGCTGAGGAGCAGCGCCCGGGAACCCCGATGGTAAGCGGGGAAAATGAAGAGATGTGTAGAGGTTGGGTAAAAAAGTGCTGAGAGCATCTGGCGCGGCGGTCGATAGTGATGGTGATGGTGACTACGGTTAACCTTCCCCTTCTGTTTTGATCTGTTCATTGTTTGTTGTTTTTATTCGGGGCATTTTTTTTGTTTTTAATGAGGGCGTGCAGTTGTGCGAGCTTACGCTATAAATCTAGAAAAATCGAAGCTTGTTTTCGTCTTGTGTTTGGAAAGCATTATCTCCTGCACCTTCGTTGTACAGTCGGTGTGTGCTGTTGCTCGAAAATATCCTACACTAATGCCAAGTAGTTTGTCCCCAAAAACAGAGGACCGGTTCTGAAGGGGTTAAGCGCAATACAACCAATAAACTAGTCGTGCCCTCCCTTCCCTCTCTGTCCCCGCCGCGTCACCAACTCGCCACGATTGTCTTCCTTTGCTTTACTGACCACATTTCTCTTTCCTTTTGTGTCTTGTTTTTCTTCCCGACAGATGCAATTGAAGGCCTACCTTCCCGTGATGGAGTCGTTCGGTTTCACCGCGGACCTCCGGTCCCACACCGGTGGTAAGGCATTCCCCCAGTGCGTGTTTGACCACTGGCAAGAGATGGGCGGTAACCCGCAGGAGGAGGGGTCGAAGGCGTACGACGTCGTCAGGGAGGTGCGCAAGAGGAAGGGGCTGAGCGAGAACATCCCCCCCCTGGACCGCTACCTGGACCGTTTGTAAAACCGACGGTGGACGGAGTGGAGCAAGCAGCCAGCCAAGTCAAAAGCCAGCCAGCCGTATCTCGGCTGGGCTGGTTGGTTGGGGGTGGGGTGGGTTGCGTGCGTTTTGCCTCTCTTTCCCGGACCTTCTCGTACCCTCAAAAAACGTGTTTTTTAGCGCGTGCCGCGTTTTTGAGGGGTGGTTGGTACGGTAGAGGGGTTGGTGGGGTGGCGCCTTTGGAGGGAAGGCGTTGTGGGCGAGGGGGGGAGGGCGGCGCTTGCGTTGGCTTTTTGTGATGCGATACGTTTTTTTTGTGATTGTTTTTCCGAGAGAAAGTGGAAAGCAGCCTTCTCGTTTTGTTAACGAGGGGACAAATGAAAGCCGTTTAGTTTAACTGCCTGTTGCCGGCGACGGCGGCGATAGAATATAGCACCGGCTTGAGTTTTTCTTCGGTTTTGTTCTCGGAACAAAATGCTTTTGCCGGAGGGCTTGATTTCACAGGGGAATGGAGAAAGGGGGGTGTCTTGTAAAGGACTTCTGGGTGCGTGTCGTGGAACATTTTGGAAAACCCGCGCCGTCGGAGTGGAGGGGTTGGGGGATAAGAAACAAGTCGAACGGGGCAAATCAATATGATGATAACAAAAAGGAGGGAGGGAAAGTCTCTAATTCTGAACTCTACCCAAGCGGTGCTATTATTGATTATTATATACTGCTGGTGTGTTGGGACTAATGGACTTTTCTTTGCTTATTTTTGCTGCGGGTTGGTTGAACTCAACCATCCGTCCCGTCTCGTATGCTTTTGGCTTGCCTTGCCTTGTGCAGTTTGGTGTCTTTCCCGCCTTGCGATACGGTTGTTTTGACAGGGAGACTACGTAAGAAGTATGTCTTCTTGGTTTGTGAGGTCAACTCTGTTTTTTGTCCCCCGCCTTCTTCTACATTTTTGTGGGCCCTTTTGCCTTTTGCTTTCTTGCCTCTCTTTTGACGGGCGGGCCAGGCCAGTTTCTTGGATTGGTTTGGTTTTTGCGTTCCTCGTTTCGTAGGCGTCGTCGGCGTTTTTCGTTCGTCGTTCATTGATTCGTTCGCTGGTTGGAGCGCATATAATGTAACGTTCGGCACTCGATCGCTAGCTACCCTGATCAAGACACGATGAATGGCATTGAATGGAAATAATATGCATGCCTCTTCCATGTTGTTTTGATGTGGCAAATGGTGGGAAACATTACTACAGCCGACTCTACATGAATTTCGACGTGGCGACAAACGGGTCACGTCCTTCTCCTGCGGAGAACGTTCTCACCTTGAAAAGGGCGCCATCATTTTTTTTTACTGAAACCATGTTTCTCAACCTGTTTGGAAGTTTTGTTGCGATGATAATTTATTTGGTGATAATCAGTGCAAGGGCTCTATCTATCTATCTTCTTCTTGTGATTTTTCCATTTCTTGCACCCTTTCCATGTTTTCCAATGATTTGGCCGGGGGGCGCTAAAGTGCCACATTTGTGCGGGAAGACAACAAAAACCGCAAGAAATCACGAAATATGCCAACAACCATAATACACGTGAGAGAGAACAACCCCCCCTCCCTCATCGGACAAATTTCCACGCTTTTTTTCTGGATTAGTAGGGAGAGAGCAAACGCCAATATATAGATGAATGCGTCTAGGAAGGAGGCAAGGTCTCGTCGAGAGGCATTTTTACAAAGAAAGCCACCCTTCAGTAGTAGAGAGTTGTGGTTGTCCGCCCCCTTGCTTGCTTTCTTGGGAGAAAATCAGGTCAAAATTTTAGCCCAACCAGGGGGTGTCATTCATTATTTTTCGCGGATAGTATTATACGTACAACTGGCAGCTCGTATATATTGCATATCCGCAAGAAACCCTTTCGGCTGTGAATAAGGTCGAAGGTCTATCGCTTGACAATCGATGTGCAAGCAAACCTAAAAAATTCTAGCCAGATACTACGCTACATACAGAGTAGTAGTAGTACCACGTGGTGATCGATTGCTGCGGATCGACTGGTTTCAATTTTGCTGCTTACCGTGCTGCTGTTGTTGTATACGTGCGCGTGCGGCAGCAGTAAAGGAGGTTTAAGCTGCCGCTCTCGCCGTACCACCTTTCCTCTGTCTGTCATCTGTCTGTCCTACCGCAGCATCTATCTCTCCCCTATAGATACCTGACTGACAGATTGTATGCAGTAGTATTGGTCTAATATCGTTATGGTACGTTCGGCTAGGGTGTATTTACAACAAACGGCTGGATATCTTTGCGGTACTTTTCTGTCTGGCGAGAGGCCCTCTCTGTTGTCATTTCCCCGTTGGGTTAAAACTACGATCTACAATAGGTCAAATCGAGTGTATGATGATGTACGTTTTAGTTGCAAGATACCTGTTATAGTCTAAGAGACGATGTATGTGTGTGCTCAACTTTTGTTGTTATTATGTTGCTGCTGCAAGTTAGAGAAGAAATAGGAGTGCAGCAGCAGCAGCAGCAGCAGCAGTAGTACCGTGCTACCACTGCTGCTGCCACGTACCACTCCCACCTGCATGCCTTGCTGTACGTATAGCCTCGTAACGCCTCCCGGGACGTCACCGGCTCAATCAAGCACCAAGCAATTCGAGGCTAGTACGAGTTGAAGATTAGACTCTTCCATTTGTAATAATAATATCTTACTTGTTGGATCCGAAAATCCGGGAAAATCCGAATATCCAAAAATCAATGTCCGAAAACAAATATCTTAGAAATCGTGGCGGGCGTTGCGTTGAGCTCATGCACCCCCCACAGCAAGAAGACGATGACATCAACCCGGTGACGTGTGTCTCCGCTTCGCCCACAGTCAAGTCACCAGTCACTGCTGCCCCCCCCCCTGCCGTTCAGTACTCAAATGGGCGCCCTCTCATCAGCAAGAACACCATCATCTTCTTCCGACTCGCGGCACAACAGCAGCAGCAACAACACCAAGAACATCCACCATCAAACGTGTCGTAGCGATAAACGGTGCAACACCCGCCAAAGGAGGACGAAGAAAGCCATGGCCAGCAGTAGCAGTAGTAGCAGCAGCAACGCGTCGTGGAGCCGACCTGGAGTAGTGGGGTTTGTCGAGGCTGTCGTCGTCGCCTCCGAAGAGATCATGCAGTGGTGAGAGTCAGTCACAGCAGTCAGTCGCGATTCGCATAAAACGAACAAGAAGAACATTGCATGTGCTTTTGATAGTTTCGTGAAGCAAGCAGCAGCAGCAGCAGCAGCCAGCAGCAGCAGCAAAGCGACAGCGGCGGCAGCGGCGGCAGGTGTAGTAGCTAGTAGCACCAGCACCAGCGCCAGCACCAACAGCAAGCAGTAGCCTTCTGCTGTAGTACAACAGCCCTTGGTTTTGGGTTGTAGTTTGCACCAGTCCATAGTAGGCCACTTACTTGCTGCGCGCTTGATTATTCGCATATTATGACGTACATACTACGCGGCAAAGGAAACAGCTGCCTCGCTGTCTCTCGCATGCGTACTGCTGGGCTTTAGTTCTGTCCTTGCCCGCTCTCCGTGCTCTCGCGGTACGCCTGGCTTGACTTACTTGACGCTAAGGAGAGAGCGTGTTGCTCTACTGCCTCGGCTGGTTGGCGTTGATTCTTCTTCGCCAAAAGGCTCGGAAAACAAAGAAAGAAGAGAAGATCGAAGTACGGAGCTCGAAATACGAGTAGAAAATAGAAAATGCTTGACGAATTATTTCAGGCTTGGACCGGTTTCCAGTCTAAACCCCATATAATAATTCGAATTATCCCGCAGCGGAAAGAAGGATCGTGCTGCCTGCGCGCACACCATGCCGCACGCTCTGTCGTCTTCCTTTGCTCTGCGTATTTATCGACGCCCGTCGGTCCACCCTCCCGGGCGTCAGCTATCGCCCGGCGTCCGCTTGATATACGCTGGAGGCAGCAGCAGCAGCAGCACAGCTCACAACCAACACTGCTTGTTTCTTGATGCAACATGTAACTGCTGCTGCTGTGCTGCTGTTGGACTCGTACTGTAATTGAAAATTGCAAATTTGTATGCGCGCGGAAAATAATATCTTCGTGGTTTGCCGTACAAATGTGTACGGAAATATAATAACCTTTTACACATTAATATTAAATAAAAGTGTTGTTTATTTTTAGGGACATAGTGTTAACGACCCGACCGAGCTTCTCATGCACATACGACCTCTCGCACTCGTCTTGCCAAGGCCGGCAACTATTACTCATAGTGGGGAGCCCGCGGCAGCAGTACGGCTGCAGCCAGGAGTATATGCCATGCTAAGCTCGGTGCGAGTAGGAGCTCTCCTTGCGTCATTGTATTGGACAACAGCGGCCGGGCTGCTTCGCCGTGTGCCCGATGCTGCATATACTGCAGTAAGTATAAAGCGTCACTTTTTTTTCGACACTTTTTCTCTTTTTGAAGTCAGTTGAAGTCCCATGGGACTGAGACTTCTGTGAGTTTACACCGCGTGATATTTTCAGTGTCAGTACACTACATACTACTACTGGCTTTACCGCTGTACGTACGTGCTTCTGTGCTGCTGCTGCTGCTGCTGCTGCTGTTGCCTGTACTTATCTACGTGCTCTACCGTTGCCCCGTGCTGCTATGTTGTTGTTGTTCTTGTCCTTGTTGTGCAGGGTGGCTGATCCGTTCAGGGGTTGCCGCGGTAGACCCTACCACGACAACGCCGCTGCTGCTGATGATGATGGCACCGGCAGCGGAAATTGCACGGAGAAAGAACATCAGCAAGAAGAACAGGTGAGGTCCTCTCCGTCCAGCACTAATATTATTTGTGTACATATACTCGTCGTGTGGTGTCACAGGGTGTACAGTAGTAGCAGAATGGACCGGTCGGGGTGTGCGCAACAAGTAAACTAAACATACATGTGATGGAACCGTATGGTTCGAGTGCTGCTGCTTGAAGAAGGCCGAGTTAGCTCGTTGTTACGCATGGACGCGCAAGCAACAACAACTCGTACTGAAGTTGTATACAATACCTGGTAGGTATTTTTTTAACTCGATTTTCTTCTTGTTGAATATAGACGGGTCAACAACCCGTTGCATTCGTTTATAGCGAGACGAGGATTGATTGTTTGATCGATGGTCGTTTTTTTTGTGGATCGTAAAATGCAAGGAAAGGCGCGCGGGCCCATTGCATTCGGTCGTAAAAGGTAGTATCCCCATCGAGCCACCGTACGTGTAGGCTTAGTCCGTGTGTGTACCTGCCGACTGCCTACTAACATGCGACGATGGCAGACATAAAAAACACAGATCACCGTACGACGTATGGCATGCCCCTGGTAGCTACAACAACAGTAGAACGTGGCACTATATTGTAATAGCTGTACCATTGCATATTGCTGTATCTCACCACTTACGTTCCATTCATCTCCTCAAGGATGCGAAGCCACTGACTAGTATTGTATCGTGTATCTTGCCATATGCCCCCCTACATTGTGTTGACCAATAACAGAAATAAAAACACCAATGTATTCTTCGCCTATAAATACGTGGGGTCCCATAATATTGTATCGGCATCATCATCACCGAATACTTACCCCCCCCCCTCCCCCCGCCCCTCGCCGCTCTCCCTACCCCTCCCCGCCACTACGCGCCCCCAAACCTTTCCGTCCAACAGCAGCAACACCATCTACTGTCGCGGACGCCCCCGGTGACCCCGCCGCTCACGCCTCAATCGCACATCTCCGACCATAACGACCACGACAGCAATATTCCGTCACAATCTCGCCGCGGAATCCTCCGCAAGGATGGTAGCTTCTTCGACTTCATCATCGACTCCACAAACAGCGCCGGTTCCGGCGGAAGCGACAGCGATTACGCCGCAGCTCGCGCTGCAGCTCGCGCCGCCGCTCGCGCCGCCGCTCGCGCCGCTCGCGCGGCCGCTCGCACCGCTCGCGCTTCGCTCTCGAAGGAGGCGAGAGCGAGAGAGGGGGCGACGACGACGACGACGACGCAGGGAGACGCGAGGGGAGCCGGTGTCGTGCGATGGGCCCCGGACGTGGACGTTCGCGAGAAGTGGCTGACGATGCTGGTCGAGACGAACGAGAGGCCTCGGGCGCGGGCGATGGCGATAGACGGGGAGCACCCCTTCATGTGGGAGGGGGTCCCCGACTTTATCGGCGCCGACTTCAGCCCCGAGTCTTTAATCTTCGACTCTGACTCTGACTCTGACCTTGACTCTTCTAACTCTGATTCTGATTCTGACTCTGGCTCTGGCTCTGGCTCTGGCTCTGGGTCTGACTCTGGGTCTAAGCCTGTGAGGGAGCCTGAGTCTGTACCGGAGCCTGATATTGTTGAGGCGGGGGCTGGGGCGGAGGCTGAGGCGGAAGCGGAGCCTGAATCTGCGCCCGAACGTGGGATTGTGCGTCAGTACGCTATCGAGTTCGCGCCCGAACGTGTGCTTGTGCGTCAGCACGCTATGCGGCAATCGTCGCTTGGGAGCCTCTGCTACTCCGTCGTGGAATCGGCTGCACCACCCGCCGATTTCCTGAGCCGCGCCGCCCTCTTCGCCGCGGAAAACCTCAGCGGTAATAACCTCAGCGGTAATAACCTCAGCGGTATTAACCTGAGAGGTAACCTGAGCGGTAACGGCAACGGCAACGACATCCCCAACGGTACCAACCTCAGCGGTATCGGCAGCGGTAACCTCTACGGTAACATCCTCAGCGGCACCGGTGACAACAACCTCAGATTTACCCTCGGCCGTATCCTCAGCGGTAACCTGACCAGCGGCGAGAGCAACAACGGTGTCCGTAACGACGACGAGAGCGACGCCCGGCGCTCGCCGGCCAACTGGCTGGCCGCAGCGGGGTTGATCGACACCCTCGATGGCACGGCGGGCCGGAAGGGCAACGGTAGCCTCCTGCACCGTGAAATTACAGCGTCCACTATGTGCAGCGGCAGCAGCATTAGCAGCATCGGCAGCGACGGCGCCGCAGCCGCCGCCACCTGGATGTTCAGGGGCGAAAGCTGCTGGGACGGGTGGGGGTGCGGAGTAGACATAGTGGTCTTGGGAACCGAAGAGCGGTGCGGCGACGGGGAAGGTGGTGTGGAGGAGGAGGAGGAGGAGGGTGGCAACTCTGGGTTTGCGGCGCGGCTGCTCGATCTCGCGAAGGTGGAGGGGCGGTCTTCGCTGCTGTTCAAGCGGGCCTACTTCAACTCGGAGGGATGATTTTTACTGCACTCTTGTAGTAGTAGTAGTAGGAGTAGTAGTAGTAGTAGTGATTTTGTCTGGGAGTGAGTGGAAGGGGGGTTCTGTTTTGATTCGAGGGGTCCTGGGGCTGGTCGGTGAGGGTGTCTATGTGGTGTATGTAGGCGATGGAGCCTTCCAGATGGGCATCCCTACACCATGTGACTGGTGCTGACGAATGTTGTTGGTGTTGGTGGTCGTGGCGGTAGCGGTCGTGGTGGTGTTGTTGTTGTTGTTGTTATTGGTGGTGGTGTTTGTTGTTGTTGTTGTCGTTTTGCTGTCTTTGCCGTTATGTTGTTGTTGTTGCTGTCGTTTTTCTGTCGTTTTGCTGTCTCTGTCGTTAATGTTGTTGTTGGTATTGTTGTTGTTATTGTTGTTGTTGTTTGTCGTCTTGCTGTCTCCGTCGTTAATGATGTGTCGTTATTTGTTATGTTTGCACAAAAGCACCAGGAGGAGTGCAGCGTGTCCACTGCTCTACAGTATGCATATAGTGCTGAGATGGAGAATCACGGCTATACCACGAAGCTGACACTGCTTGCTGCAGTACCAGTACGCGTGCCAACGCCAGATTTGTTCCACTCGCCTCCCCAAAAGTGATGCCCCAAAAAAAAACGACGCATTTGTATGCGTACGTTTCTTATCGAAAATATCGATATGTGCGAGATCCATCTACAATATAGGTTCGTCTTTGGTCGCAGCAAGCAGCGTTGCAGGAGCTGGTGTGTATTATTTTTTTTGTTCATTTTGCTTGTGTTTTTATTTCTTCGGTTTGTTCGGTTTCCACTGTTTTTTGTTTTCGTCCATCCGTTTGATATTATTGTAGAATATACGCTCTATACACAACAAGACAAACCGTGTACTCGTGCGTAACGTATATAGCACACATTATAGCGTGACATCGCTCCCGGTTTGAATGGTTTCATCGAGAGAGAGAGAGGAGGAGATAGAGGGAGAGCGAGAGGGGGAGAAGTAGGAGGGGGGGGGGTGAGGGTACTTGCTCTTGGTCGTCATGTATAGATGTGTATAAGAGACAGCTTCTAACTCTGATTCTGATNATCGATGTGATGACCCCAGATATATTATACATGGGAGGGGGGGTGATTTGGAGCTTGATGTTGGCTCGTAGTCGAGCGGCGTGTGTGCGCAGTGCATGTTTTCTTACGTGTATATTTTGGTGTGTACACTAACTACTACTGTGTGGCAGATCGATGTGATGACCCCAGATATATTATACATGGGAGGGGGGGTGATTTGGAGCTTGATGTTGGCTCGTAGTCGAGCGGCGTGTGTGCGCAGTGCATGTTTTCTTACGTGTATATTTTGGTGTGTACACTAACTACTACTGTGTGGCAGATCGATGTGATGACCCCAGATATATTATACATGGGAGGGGGGGTGATTTGGAGCTTGATGTTGGCTCGTAGTCGAGCGGCGTGTGTGCGCAGTGCATGTTTTCTTACGTGTATATTTTGGTGTGTACACTAACTACTACTGTGTGGCAGATCGATGTGATGACCCCAGATATATTATACATGGGAGGGGGGGTGATTTGGAGCTTGATGTTGGCTCGTAGTCGAGCGGCGTGTGTGCGCAGTGCATGTTTTCTTACGTGTATATTTTGGTGTGTACACTAACTACTACTGTGTGGCAGATCGATGTGATGACCCCAGATATATTATACATGGGAGGGGGGGTGATTTGGAGCTTGATGTTGGCTCGTAGTCGAGCGGCGTGTGTGCGCAGTGCATGTTTTCTTACGTGTATATTTTGGTGTGTACACTAACTACTACTGTGTGGCAGATCGATGTGATGACCCCAGATATATTATACATGGGAGGGGGGGTGATTTGGAGCTTGATGTTGGCTCGTAGTCGAGCGGCGTGTGTGCGCAGTGCATGTTTTCTTACGTGTATATTTTGGTGTGTACACTAACTACTACTGTGTGGCAGATCGATGTGATGACCCCAGATATATTATACATGGGAGGGGGGGTGATTTGGAGCTTGATGTTGGCTCGAAGTCGAGCGGCGTGTGTGCGCAGTGCATGTTTTCTTACGTGTATATTTTGGTGTGTACACTAACTACTACTGTGTGGCAGATCGATGTGATGACCCCAGATATATTATACATGGGAGGGGGGGTGATTTGGAGCTTGATGTTGGTTCGTAGTCGAGCGGCGTGCGTGCGCAGTGCGTGTATTTTTGTTATGTCTATGCTTTGGTGTGTACACTAACTACTACTGTGTGGCTGATCGATGCGATGACCCCAGATATGTTATACGGGGGTGGGGGGGGGTACTCATTTGTTGCTTGCCTTAGTCTTTTGACCATTGACCGAGGGGGGAGGGCGGTGATGAAAAACACCCGTCAGCTGTATGCAGGGAAACAGAAGCATCCGAGCGCACAGTCCGCTTTTAGTGTGGTCTTGTAGCATTGAGTCGTTCGTTGATGAGTGAAGTGTATGCTGTACAGCAGTGCGTAGCTAAGTCAGTCGTATATGGAGGATCTTTTGGTTAATATTGTTATTTGTCGTTTTAAGTTACTTTTAGTCACTCGTAGTGAAGGAGTTGAGGTCTCCCACGCCTTCTTTGGCATGGTGGAAGCGCTAGTTATAACCCTATTCTTTGATTGATATCATTTTTTAAATAATAATCTGAAACCATTACCACAACATCATTATCATCACGCCATACGAAGTAGTAGAAAACCGTCAATGTCTTGAAAATCTAATGCGTACGACATCATCATCATCATCATCAGCATCATCATCACTGCCACCGAGCAGCATTTCACTTCATACAATATGTTTTTGGTATTCTGAAAACATGACCACGCCATCATCACCATCATCACCATCACCATTGTCATCATCGTCATCATCCCCATCATCACCATCATCACCATCACCATTATCATCATCACCATCATCATCATCATCATCATCTTCATCATCATCATTATCATCACCACCATCATCATCATAATCATCATCAATCATCACCATCATCATCATTCTCATCGTCATCATTATCATCGTCATCATCATCATCATAATAATGTTCATCGTCATATCACTCACTCATCACGTGTGAAGTGCTTTGTTAGAAGAGCAGCGTTGTATTATCTAACCAGGGCTTCGATGAAGGGTTCGAACAGGCGAGGCTTGAGGTGAGATTCGAACTCACGCCCAGCAGCTCATGTCCTGCCGACGACGCCATATGTTAAGGCATTAGTCCGTTGGGCTATACTGGTAAAAGGTTAACCGATCGCCTACCCGAACTGAGCCTTATAACACCAATCAATGCAGTTGTAAGTCTAAGCCTTCCAAGGAATACGAACCCCCACAACTTATCCCACGCCAATTCACCCCCACCCCCCCTCCTAGATGGTGGCCACAGGCGGCGAAACAGGAAGGGGATAAGAACACAAAAAAAAACTATGTATGACATGGAGACAACGTAATGAGTGCCCGGCTGTTGGAGATGTCTCTATTAGAAGTAGGGACGGTGCTCCGTCTCGAAAGAGAGGCGTGGTCAATGGTAAAATGACCAAGGCAAACAACAAATAATGAGTACTACTGTTGTAGGGCTTAGGTTGGGTAGGTAATTGGTTAACCTCTTACCAGTAGTCCAACGGACTAAAAGGCCTCACTAATGCCAATAACAAATGGGCATCGACGGCCGGACATGGGTTGTACGAAGTGGTCGTGAGTTCGAATCTCACGACCACCATGAAAATGCTTCTTGAAGAAAAGCGAGTTTCCTCATGTCAAGAATCTGAAAAAACTTCTGGATCCCCATATAAATAGGAACCGCGTGTTGGTCACATGCGTCGACCCGTATATCCGGTCCGTTCCAGGGGGGGGAGAGTGTTATAAGGCTTAGATTGGGTAGGTAATTGGTTAACCTTTTACCAGTAGGCCAACGTACTAATGCCTTAACCTAGAGGTGCCTTTCTGGCCCCAGGGGTAGAGGTGGTGTTGGAGGTAGTGGCGCTCGGCCCTCTCGAGTGACAGCTGAAACGTGATGAGCTGCGGATTAGCTGTCAGGCTGGAGTCAGTGGTTTGGCTGTCGTGCTGTACGGCGCTGTGTAGCCCAACGGACTAATAATGTCCAACGGACAAATGTGTCCAACGGAATAATGCCTTCTTACCAGTTTTTCGTCGTCGTACCCAAAAGGGGGTAGTTATTTTTCCTGGGAGATGCGTGCTTTCTGTCACGTCTGCTATGGTCTGTGTGGCCACGCGGGGCTTATGCGCGCGTGTCTCTCTGCACAAAGAGTTATAAGCAGGGTGGCGGACCTTGGGTGTGATGGGTGGCGTTACAGCACTGTCACTGTCACTGTCACTATGAGACGCATGCTATCTTAAGGTAGAGGTGCACCAAGTTTTTGTTTTTTGGAGGGTGTCACTTTTATGGAGCTCCTACCTCATCCAAAAACTGATTTTGGTGGGAAATACAAAAAAAAAGCCGGCCGATGACCAATACGATGGTCTAATAAGGATGTATGCCATAAACAATACCAGGTACAGAAACACAAGATCTTAGAATAAGGAAAGTCCGACGATTTTGGGTTAAGGAGCCCGATCATTCAGAAACCATTTCAGCCAAAAAAAGGTATACCTTATACCTCTATCGTAGCACGCGTCATGAACAATNCCCCCCGCCGTCCCGCCCCCCTTCCCCTCTCCACAGCAAGCCTCCTCCGCTACCCTTGCATCGTGTTACGCCATTCATGGCTATGTTACCGCAACACACTCCCGACCGTTCTGCCCACGCCCCTTTCCTCGTCCTCTTTCCGACTTGGAGTGGGGGGAGGGAGGGAACGAGTTAACGACGAGTACACATTATTAGAGGCATTCAGTGGAACGGTAAAAACCACCAAGCACAAACTCACAACCCACAACACGACAGACCATGCTGTATTTATCTTCCATCTTCCGGCGTACCCCAGCCGCATGCTCCGATAGAGGTATAAGGTATACCTTTTTTTGGCAGAAACGGTTTCTGACTGACCTATTAAAGCCTCCTTACCTTAACCCCTTAAGAACTGGTCCCACGAATTTGGGGACAAACTACTTAGAATTGGTGTGGAGCATTTTTTTTCAGTTCTGAAAAATCGTCGAAATTTCAATTTTGTCTTGCCTTGCAGAATGTTTCCCTTTATTACACTTATTAATAGTAGGCCGCGGGGGATCGGTCATCAATTATCACTTTTGAAGATACTCCAAAATCAGTTTTGGGGCCAAGTATATCGAGCTCCTCAAGTAACCATCCTGAGAAAAATCATGGTGCACCTCTACTACTGTAGCATGCGCTCTCATCATCGTCATAAACATGAAGGGTATTATGTATTGATAGGCACATGGTAAATATAGGAGTGTGCACCTACTACGTACTGACGCGTGCTACGGTAGAGGTAGCACTTTTTGGCTGGATCGTTTTCTGAACGATCGGGCTCCTTAACCCAATTTCGTCGGACTTCCATTCTTGATACGAACTTTGTTTCAGAGTATACTTCGGTCATGAGATTTTTCATCCGGTAGCACTTTTATTTCCCTCCAAAATAATTGTTCGGTGAGTATATGACGCTCCTTAAGCGAGGAGCTCAGAAAAAACAGTATGCATCTCTACCGTAGCATGCGTCTATTACTTACTGCTGTTGTTCTGAGAGTCCTGACTTGGGGAGCTCTATGTGTGTCTGTGTGTGTTCTTCACACTAAACCGTCTTTTCTACCCGCCGACATCCAGCACACCCAGGAATAAAATGGTGTCCGTGCCGATTCTTCATCCTAGAGAGATACGTACCACCAGTTTTTGTTATAAGGATTACCCTGGGCTGGGTAATTGATCGATCTTTTACCCCTATAGCTCAGCAGGTAATACCCTCACATTTGACGTCGTCGAGGACACGGGTTCGAATCTCACTTCGAACGTTTCTTTTTTCAGAAACGCTTGCGCGTGCGTCCCCAAACAACACGTCTCCCTGGTTCCCCAGGTATTGAAACGAAGCGGGTAGGTCAACGTACGGCCGTATACGGTACCGACGTCCCAAATATCCCGCCGTTCAGAGGGGGGGAGAGTGTTATAAGGA
>MEHQ01004566.1:480731-506729 GCA_008828725.1 Saccharina japonica | reverse complement strand
CTGGGCCTCCTCGCACCGCTCTTGCCTCAAGGAAGCCAAGGAGGCGAAAAAGACAACAGTGAGCGACCAAAAGAGGGGGGGGGGGAGGGGGGCGTGCTTTCTCAGGGAAGCCAAGGAGGCGGAGTAAGGCCAGGTAGAGACCGTAAAAGAGGGGGGGCGGGAAGTGGGGGGGGGCCGGGAAGGACGGGTACGCTGACGCAGAAAAACGACGACGCCGAAACACAGCGCAACCTCCCACACTTGGTAAAAAAAAAGAAAAAAAAAAGAAAAAAAAAAGCTTCATCTCCAAACAATAAAAAACTTAAGCTCGCACACTTGGAATAACAACAACAACAACAACAACAACAAAACGCTGTCGTTCTCGGACCCAACCCGTTAACCAACTGCATTCATGACACCACACCAATTCCAAGTAGTTTTTCCCGAGAAAAACGGGGGGGGGGGGGGGGGGCCACTTCTGAAGGTCAAGAAGGCCTCTCGTCAAACGATCGAATACGTACGTGACACCGTATGATATGATATGTACCGCCGTGGATCGAGCGCACCCCACGCACCTTGTCCAACGCGTCCTCGTCCGGGATACCCGAGAACTTCAAAAGCTGATTCTTCAACTCCGTTTTCTGCATACCAACAGGCCGGGGGGGGGGGGGGGGGGGGGGGGGGGGGCGGGGGGGGGGGGGGGGGGGGGAGGGTGGGGGGTCAGCAAATGTGTTTCGGAAGAGGGAAAAAAACAATAAAAAAAAAAAATCTGGAGACAAAGGAGTCATGAATGCACGAAAAAAACAAACGAACGAACGGAACCAACAACCGCATGCAAGCACGCAGGGACAAACGAAACACACGCACACACACGCAAAATGTAAATACACGCACATCCCACCGCCCCACCACCCCCAAAGACATCATCATCCGAAATTACAACAAACCAACAACCAACACACGGCAGAAGGCGCGTTACTCGGCCACGCTCGGTGCTGTTCTTCGATTCAGCACCCCCTCGTATCACCCCAAACCTGACCCCACCCCATCCACCCAAACCCGCCCCACCCCACAATCCTGGTTTGGGCGCGAGCTTGCAATACGCACATATGTACATGTAGGCGTGTTGGTTTCCGGTCTTGCTCGTGTTGGCGCACAGGCTTTGCCTCACAACCAAACCCGTTTTGAGGTCGCAGGAAGCTATATCGCTCGTGCTTGCGGCGCGGTACTACATAATGTGTTCCGTGTTCGTCTTTCTGAGGCGTTTCACCCCACCCTCTACCCCACCCCACTCCACCCCACCCCACCCCACCCCAAACCCCACCTCTCCCACATCCACCCACACCCCACCCACTCCCCCACCCCACGCCACCCCACCTCATCCCACACCACGGCAAAGTCGAGCATCTCACCTTGGTCTTACCCCCGAAGAGAAGGTTGTGCAGCTGGCCCACGAGGGGCGAATTTCTCGTGAGGCGCGACATCTTGCTGGCCACGTTGGGGATGTCCTCGAGCGGAGTGCCTCCCCCCTTCGCGACCATTTGGGCCTTCTTAGTCTCTTCCTTCACCTAACCATTTTGAAGGAGAAAAAAAAAAAAAAAACTACAATTATGGGCGACCATAGTAAATTGGGGACCAAATGTTGATATTAGTACAAATAGGGAAATACACTCGTACACCATTCTTGTCCCTAAATATAAAAAACTAGTACGGCGGAACCATACGAAGTCAATGCCAATTATATATATACGAGGTATATATATTTTTAGTAAAAGAAGGGAAATATATTCGTATACCACTCTTGTCCCGAAATATAAGCACCTTTTGTTCATTAACATTAATTAAAAACGGTGTTTATATTTGGGGACAGGGTGGTATGTTTTTTGTGTGTTCCCCTATTTACTTCGTATGGCCCCCCAGTAATAAAAGCTGGGAGATCGCAAAAATTCCCTCAAGACTCATCGTTGCCAGCTTTGGTGTGATAGGCGATTCGATGGCGTACCTACGGGGTGTGTACAGCAGTAGTTGCCTGGCAGGCGAACGAATAAAAAAAACAGCCTATGACGTATAATCAGAACGCCAGGCTTATATATAGATACATGAAGTTTAGGCCAACGTTTTCTGAAAAAAAAAGAAAGAAACACATTAAAATGTGCCATGCTTTGCGTTTGTTTCGGAGACGCTTATGGTAAGAATATCTACATTCAAGAAATCGTGCTCGGCGGCGATCGCTATGTACGTACACTAAACCCCATTTACCTGGTTACGTAACACCCTGTATATACTCCAAGTAGCTCAAACGTGGTGTCACGACAAATGCCTCAAGCCTTGGTTCATAATTCGTAGGTAATCATTGCTGGCGGCCCCATACTGCTGTGCCATGATAAGACTACGCACGCACAGACCAGACCATCCAAAACATTGCGGACAACGAGCGCACTGAGATGATCGTTCGGGGCAAGGCAACCGAGAGCACCGAAAAAAGACAGACCAGGGATACGTACAGCAACCTTTCCCGAACGCTATCATACAACACACACGCGTTCTCTTGCGTCAATCCGCGCACAAAGCTCCAAACTCGAAATGCAGCCCCTATAAAAACAGGGAACAGCGAACACCCAACAGATATCCTCACCACGAAGTTGTCGCCGAACCTCTCCACGGATTTCCGGCGGCGGCCTCCCGACAGATCTTCCGGTTCCTCCTCCTTTTCCTCCTCCTCGTCGTCGTCCTCTTCCTCCTCCTCCTCTTCCTCCTCTTCCTCATCCCCCTCTTCCTCCTTCTTGCCTTGCTTAGCGTCCGGCGCCTCTTTCTTCTTCTTGATGTCTCCGCCGCTCTCAACGCTCCCCGCGCCCCCCTTCTTTCCGTCCTCCTCCTCCTCTTCCTCCTCCTCATCCTCCTCCTCCTCTTCTTCCTCCTCCTCCTCCTGGTCCTCCTCCTCCTCCTCCCTCCCCTCCGTCTCCTCTCCTTCATTTCCTCCTCTGTTCAATGCCACCTTTTCCTCCTCGTCCTTTCCAACCTACTTTCCCTCCAATCACGCACCAACACCACTACCACCCTTCTCTCTCTCTCGTGACGTCCATCATGTCCGCCCCCCCCACCCCCCTATCTTCACGCCCTCATCCCCTCCTTCTCCGCCTCCCCCGACCCCTTCCCCTCCGTGACCGCCGCTAACGCCTCCTCCTTCTCCTCGGAGTTTTTGTCTTCCACGCCGTTCTCCATATTGGCCCCTTCCACCGCCGCCGCCGGCGCCGCCACCGCCACGGGTGCCGGTACCGTCGCCACGGGGACAGGCACCGGCGCCGGCGCACTACTGCTGTGCCCATTGTTCTCCTCCGCGCTCACGGACGGCGCGTTCTCGGCACTCGCATCTGCAGAGGCCGATGCCGGTGTTGGCGTAGGCGTAGACACCGCCTCCTTATTCACTCCACTCCCCTCCCCCCCCTCCTCCTCTTTCTTCTCCACCACTGACATGGGTGACGAGGCTCCAGCTACGGTCGTCCCACCTCCATCCTGCTCTGTCGTGGCCACCGCATCCACCACCACAGTAGCCGCCGTAGCAGTAGCCGTCGCAGTAGCCGCAGTAGCCGCCGCAGTAGCCGTAGCAGTAGCCGTAGCAGTAGCCGCCGCCGCCTTCATCGCCAGCAGGGCATCATCCGAGCCCGTAGTAACCGGTGCCGAAGAAGAAGAAGAAGGAGAAGGATCAGAAGAGCACGGGGGAGGGACAGCAGCAGGAACAGGAACAGGGGAGGCCTCTTTGTTGATGCCGGGCGACGTCTCCGCCGCCGCCACAGCCGCAGCCACCACCGGTGCCGCTGTCACCGGTGCCGCCGCCGCCACCGGCGCCTCCCCTCCTTCCGGAAGAGAAAGCACCGGAGAAGAAGCCGAACCGGGCGCCGCTTCCTCAACCGGTTGTGCCGATTCTATCGGCTGTGCCGGCTGTGCTAGCAGTTCCGGCAGCACCGGCTGTATCGGAACGGCGGGTTCTGTCATCCCACACGCTCAGTCGGCAACGACAACAAGAACAGCGACAACGACGATAACGGGGCGAAAATCACCGATGCTGTTGTTGGCAGCTGGTGCTGCTGTTGTTAGCTGCTGCTGCTGCTGCTGCTGCTGCTGCTGCTGCTGCTGTGGGTGTGGTCTGTGCGAGAAACACCCGCGAGGATCGATCCTCCGCACACCCCCCTCTCTCGCTTTTCTCCGTCAGGGATGGCTGGACCCTGGTTTGGGAAGGACAGGCGTGGGCACGCGAGACGTGAAGGCGGGCGGATGTTTGTTGTTTATTGTTTGTTGTGGTAGTAGTAGTAGTAGTAGTAGTAGTAGTAGTAGTAGTAGTAGTAGTAGTATTTAATAGTAGTACAGTCTGGTTCAAGTTAAACGACGGAAAATTATTCCCCGGCCAAAGTCCACGCCGTTTTTTCGTTTCAGACAAGAGTCAGACCGTGAAATTTTGGAGACGTCTTTTGTAAGTCCTTAAAACGAGCTCGCCTATCGTTTTTTCTTTTTTTGGGGCCTGATTTTTCGTTTTTTTGTTTTTACTTGGCAAAGTTGGACCACCTTGGACCAAAAAAACTAGGCGAAACAAAGAACCCCCGCCCCCCGCAGGCCAGTTGTCGGAAAGGACGCAAAACAACTTGGGTGCCAAGAGTCAGGATCTATCTTCTAAGAAACGGCGTGGACATTTGGACTTTAGTGCGGACAAAGTGGAAACGAAATCGACATTGCCTCGTAATTACTGAGTTTCAGTACAGGGTCAACTTTGGGCGATGTAATTTGCGTAATATTGAACACAAGCAGATCAGATACTCGAAGTTTTGCGCATTTTTTTTTCACAGACATGCCTTGGAGTTTGGCGTGCCTTGAACCGGACTGTTCCTTTTATTTTTTTATTTTTTTATCGGTTGTTCCTATTCCTATGGGAACGCCTGCCTGTTAATGACCACATTTTAAGGCCCGTGGTTGGTCGGGACACACGGTCGGGACACATTTTTTTTCCACTAGCGCCAGCCCTAGAACTTCAACAGAAACAAACCAGCCATGCCACCCTCTTCCGCTGTTCATGGCGGTCAGTATGATACCAAATATGTCCCATTCGAGTAGACAGATGCTGCTGCCGGCGTTCGTGCCGGAAATATTTTTTTTTCCGCCTTTTAAGTTGAACTCCAGCTCGTCGTAATAACGAGGAGCGACATCCGAGGAGCGCGAAGCGCGACGAGGATTTCGCAAGTCCTCTTCTATAACGATCGGGCGTTGGGGTGCGTGTGCGGGTCGGGGTACGCGAACGGACAGAAACGGCTCAAAACGATCCCCCAAAGTGTCCAGGCCTGATTTAACGATTTTACACTTAGCGACGTTTGTCCCTCGTCCCTCGTCTGTTCGGTTTCCGCACTTCGCCACCTCGCGACACTGGACCGACTAAAAATACGCCCGGGATCTATAGACGACTGCTGTTTAGACCGTCCGTCTTGTGTTGCTCGTGTCTCGTGTCGAAAGCCGTGCCCGATATCGTAAAGCTATTAATAGGCGATGGTGACTGTCCCAATTGAAGGCTGCCTGTGCCAAATGTCACTGGCACCTGAGAGGATTGAAGCTTATCTCGCCACGCGCTCTTTCACGAACGAGCAGCAAGACAGAGCAGTACCAGCAACCATCACCACCACCACCTGCGCTACCACTACCACCACCTGCGCTACCACTACCACCACCAACTATATATAAGATGTCCAGTCTTGCAATAGCCTGGTCTTGGTGGTGGTGGTGGTTGCAGCAGGTGGTGATGGTCACGGTGGTGGAGCTTGCTCGATGGTCGAACTAGAAGAGTATCATGCCCAGGGCACGATTCCACAAGACGAACACACATCACCTGCTACCACCACCACCGCCACCACCACCCCACCAGCCAAGCAGCAGGAGCAGCAGAAGCTTGTTGCTCGTGGTGCTGTGGTTTGTGATCTGGTGGGTGTACTGGGTGTTGTTGTGATATTGTTGTATGCACTGTAGTGAACGACGAGAGCTGCTATACACCAATACAAGGGCTCCGCATGGGTGCCGGCGATATGCTTCGGATAGGAAAATATACCTGACAGCAAGTAGTTAGTGTGTATTATCAACACCTCGTTTCCGAGTCTTTCCTCAGATATGCATCAGCAGTCTTATTTCTCTACCGGTAGGACTTTTGTATGATATTCCCTTTCGTACTCTCAGTTTTCGCTATATATGTATAGCTCATGTGCGAGATCCATTTTTCATCAGTCTCATCATAGCCGCGCAAGTGTATGATTGGCCTGTCGTATCCAGTCTCTCTCGCGAGAGCGCCCACTTCATGCTACAGACAGCCATGACATGTTATGTACTGGTACTTGTTACTGGTGTTACATATTCGTCGTACATGGCATGCGTCTCCTTTCTTGTGATCGTACAAGAGCTCGTGGAACTGGCTACGTATGATATCATCCTGGGACCTCGACTGAGGTTCGTTTGGTTCCATGTACTTCCGCTATATACTTTCCTGCAACACCTATATATGCCGGTACCTGTGTTAAAAATCCTCGTGCCTTTTCGTGCACGAACTAGAAAATAAAACAAAATTAATGGGAACGTGAGATCAACGACGTCAGCGACAAAACGCCACCAAGAGCAACAACAGCAACATCATCAACAACAACAACACAACAACACTGACTGAGGCACGTACGTACGTAGCATAGTCGGTCAATCTTACTTGGAATACCAACTCCTCTAGATACACCATTCCGGGTGGAAATATAAGGATGGTTCATGCATTAACATGAATACCGAACGGTCCTTAAATTTCCAGCCAGAGTGGTATACATGCAAACGATAGTGATAGCGCCAGGGTTGATATCATATGTATATACGTATGTCCTCTTACTCTTTCGTTCTGACATTACTTCTATCGTATCATATCATTGCTGTCTATTCGTACCTCTGGTACAGAGTAGATTCCGGGCACCAGGTATATATGCAGCAGGAAAAAAGGAAACAGAGTGGGCCCTCTTTCTGTTGCTATCGTCGTTGCTCATTAGTTTCGTTCGATCTGTTCAACGACACCCAGCACACTTATTAATAGTATACGGCGCGTACACCGAACTGATGCATAATATCGTATCGTGTATCACATGTACTACTCTGTACCACTAATGCTGTGTAGTTCTTCTTCCCATGATGGAGAGACAAAAGCTCCGTGTTTTTTTTTATGCTACGTGGTAACAGCTCTTGTACGTATAAGGTATATGAAAAAAAAACGTACCTACGGACGGCATATACCAGGCAACATTTCACCAAAACAATTTGGGGGATAATGGCACGCGGCACAAGTTATACTTATATATCTTTTATTTATTTTTTATTTTGTTTTCTCCCCCCATAGATAGACACACACCTCCTGAATGCTACAGCCTGAGATTGTGTCCCCCTCATACGGGATGTACATCCTGCATGAGGACATATAAAATCCGTAAGTACGCGCGATCGAAGTATTACACTCAGCTACTCGTAGCAAAGATGAGTTTCGACGAAATCCTCGAGCTCACAGCTGTTGTGTGTGTGTGTGTTTTTTTTTTATTTTTTTTCTAATATATATATATCGCTGCTGGCTGCCTTTGTCTTGCCGCCCTTGCGTAAAGCAGCATCAGCAGCGTCATATCAGTGTATGCGTAAGCAGTGCGCAAAACAAAAAACAGGAAGTGCCGAGGGTAGAAGGCTATTTTATGCTCACATACAGTGAGAAATAAGCATATACGATAAACCGTACCTGGTAAGTACTTTAAAGGGCGTATAGGGGGTGCACTTGCTTACATTAATTTGTAGAAGGAAACCGCGTATAATACCGTATAGTTCCTTGCGTCGTGTTTAGTGTAGTCTCACTTACCCGTTATTTCCAGCTGGTTGTTTCTACCCAACGACATCAGCACACCTACAGTAAGTAGTAGTGTCCGTGTTCACGCTGAATCTCCACCGTACCTAAGAGAGACTGAAGCTTCGAACTTTGTGGTCGCGTGGTCACAAGAAGACCAACAGATAACAAAATAAAAAACAAGCCCATTGCAAACGGCTCGAGGCAAGCAAATGGTACGTCAACGTACCGGTTACGAAGGGCACAAATACCATCCACAGAGTATGTAGTACCTGGTATACGAAGTATATACATATTATCTATAGACCTGGTAAGTAGGGGCGCGCCAGCCATTAATAGCAATGTTAATGCTGATTCATGGGACAGAAAGTATGTGCTGCTGCTGAGGCAATACCCGCCGAGTACCCGTGGCCAAAGGGAACCCGCCATTGTGTTTGGGGGGGAATACCGGGGTACCCGCGGGTATTTGAGCCCCCGAGTACCCGATAACGCGAGTACCCAGGTACCCGATATTTCATCCTGGAAACCCCGGGGATGGCACATCATCTCCTGAATCACGCCCTGCACAGGTGGGCAGTACGTACAGTATTTCGTATATACCTGGTATTGGTTCGCGGCATGTTCGAACTTGGGGTCACGTCGACGGAGCTTTGGGAACTCTCGCATTCGCCCCCTCCGTCGACGTAAATATTTGCCTGCAACTGCTGATGGGCTGTCTTTGCGTATGTATTCATACCCGGTACGAATGATAACTCGACGCTCGTAGTGGGGGTATGGTGTGATACATACATGAATACCTCTCAATCACAGATGATCATTTGATGTTTTGATACTTATACTTGATAATCGTATTTGATACGACGGTATTTGGGAGATTGATTGATTTTGATTGTGTTTAATATACAGCAGTAGTTTGGGATTCGAGCAGGTTTAGGTTTGGCAATCAACTAAATTTGGGTTAGGACACCCCCTGACGCTGAGGCCGACTACTATTGGATCGGAATCCAAAACAGGATTTTTCAACCCATTCGCAGGCTTTTTCTCCCGGGGACGCTACAAAATGTCCCCTTGTATCTCAATGAGCCATTGGTCAATTTTCGAGAGGAATCTATTATAGTGGTATTGGTCGATTTTGCAGGCTCGAAATTCCAACGGATGGCCAACTCAGGCCAACTGGCCCTGTTTCGTTTTTTTTATCGAAACCGGGTAAAAACTACCTGGTACGAAACAGGCGGCCTGTTTCGATCTTTATTATCGAAGCAGGGAGAAAAATCGAAACCGGACCAGTTGGCCATCCGTTGGAATTTCGAGCCTGCAAAATCGGCCAATACCACTATTAAATATTATAGATTCCTCTCGAAAATTGACCAATGGCCCGTTGAGATACCATATGGGACACTTTCTGGTGTCCCCGGGAGAAAAAGCCTGCGAAGGTGTCGAAAAATCCTGTTTTGGATTCCGATCCCATAATAGTCGGTCGGCCTGAACATAAAAATGCCGACGATGCACTTTTTGAAATATAAGGTTGAACACCCAGCTGACGTATTTATAATACTTAAACTTAATACAGATCGCCCCTTCCTCCTTGCCCGCTCGAATACGTACTTATAATTTATAATGAGGATTATCGCTACGAGGCGTAATTGCAATTCATTCTAAAACTGCAGCACAAAGCGCAACCCACGCGACTACATACTCGTACGGTTCGCGCGTCGTGCTTTCGACCTCCGGCGACGACTCCTGCAGACGGCTGATCATATTTCTGCACCGCTATTTTAACAAGTCGGGGCAGGGCAGGTGCCAAATGGGATGGCGGGATCAGGGCAGGGGTGAGGTTGGTGCGGGTGATGCGACCCATGGTGTATAACTCCATACCCTGGGTACTCCATACAACGTACGAGTATGAGTAGGGGACCTACGTATACAACTCCATATGTTGCGACCAAAAAAACGTAGAAAGTAGATGTGGTCTATTGGGGTTGGTCCGACCAAGTACACTGCTGTACACTGCTGTACACTGTACACTAATGCTAATACACTGATACTTTTAGCGTGTGCGTCAAGTGTGGGTTGCGATTTGTGCTGCAGTTCTACTAGAATTGCAATTACTGTAGGTTTCGCCGGGGCTTGGGCTCTGGGCGCTCTTTATCAGCCGCCCTTCACGTACCAGGTACCAGGTACATGGTGGTAGAGACGGCAGTGTCGTCGAAGATTTGTGGACCGAGAAGCAAAACAATGATGACCGTCTCTCCAACACCTTGATACGTGACATGTTGTGCTTCGTTTGTCGGCACCAACACCGAAACCAAGCATGGCTGGCACGGATGCAACAAAATACATACGAAAAATCTGAAATCTGAGCTATGCATTAAAAATCCTTTAGAGAGTCGGCAGCACTTGGCTGTTGGATCGAACAGAGAAAAGGGGGAGGGGGGGGAAGAAGGAGGAGAGGCAAAACCGGAATAAAGTACCTGCTGACAGAGCTATGGTCTACGAACAGCAGCAGCAGTACACTCGCAAAGCAATGCGCAAAGTGACAATTTTCAAACTATCTGGTCTGCTGTTGTCTCCGTCGGGCGATGGTTCTGCTGTAAAACGCGCGCAGTGCCTCGGCGCGAATACGCTATGCAACCTGCGCAAACACATCTACGCGCATGCATGCACGCCTATCTCTCTCCAGCTTTCTCTATATCTCCTGATGTTCGCTCTGTTTCTCTCTATATACCTCTCTCTCGCTACCAGCTCCGCATGCCCCACACGTAAAGACAGACAAGAGAGCAAGTGAGGTCAGAACTCGGGCGCGCGGGAATCCATCTCTCGGTACATTTCGCTGCAACTCCCGGCATTCACCAACTCAAAGGTTTGCGAAAAATCACTCCTGGCCCTGCGCCATCTTCGAGACGGGCGCCGGCTCAGGCATACTTCCTCACCGGCAAGAGCTCAAGACCAATTGCTGATCCGGTAGTCCTCTCAGCAGCGCACACTTTTCGTCTCCCTTCCCCCTCCGTCTTCAAAGGAGTTCGCATTTAGTTGGCGTTATTATCATCGGGACAAAGGGTTGTCAAATGGTACCGTTTGGAAAAGAGCTCTTTGCGCTGCCAGCAGCCCCGCCCAACAATAAAAACGCACCTGCGCACCTCGTACCCAAAGGTGCCTTGCCGAAGGCTCGAGGAGGCTCATTTCTTGCGTGTCTAGGTAGAAAAACGTTGCGGCCAGCAGACAGGACTATTAGGGTGCATCCTTTTGAGGAAGCAGAAGGTCGCAGCCGGGAGGTCGGCGAGGGTGCGGCAGGATGCCGCGCCATACTTCGGCGAGCAGCGGCACCGGCGCGGGCGCGAGCGGTGGCGGTGGGACGGGCGGAAGCTTCGGCAGCGGCAACGGCGGCGGTGGCACCGGCGGGGGTGGCACCGGTGATGGCGGCGGGAGCACGGGGAGCGGAAGCAAGAGCAAAATAGGGAAGCTGAAGAAGTCGATCACGCGTCGGCTGAGCCTGTCCTCCAGGAAGGGAAGCTCGAGCGGCACACCAAGTCGAAGTGAGAGAGCAGAGCAAAAAGCGTTCGAAATATCAAAAACAGCAGTTGTCAAAAAATACAAAAACAAAAACCTGGAGGACCTTCGAAATATATGAGCCAGACTATCAATATCAAAATGATCAAAATTCAAAATGATCTAATTTTAAATTTTTTGCCATTTCTTATTTTAGGAGCAGTTGGTCGGAATTCTTGTCACCATGAACGTTTGTTTGTTTTCGAGAGCAGACAGAAGCAGCCTGCGTGGCCGTCTTTCACGCGGTGCACAGCAGTGCCCTCTCAGACCCACCATGTTGATCGTTGCACTATCGCTACTGCTGCTGCTGCTGACTGCTGTGCAGTTATCACACTAGTTGTTGTCGCTCGGATGCTTGCTGTCTGTCGCGGAAGCGTTGGCATGTAAATCAGCGGTCGCAATTAGCCAACAGGAAATATTGAAATATTTTCAGGCTGTGCAGGGCTGTGGGAATTTTATATTTAATCCTGAAGAAGCTGAGAAGCCGAAGCCGGAAGCCGAGAAGCCGAGGGTGAATAAAAGCTGTTCATCTCATCACCAACATCATCTTCCACACGTCATTCTTTGCTAGGAGGTAAATGTTGATGTTACTCAACTGAAAGCTGTTTCTCGATGCCTCGCTGTCTGTCTACTTATTTATAGAGCTGTGAGGCTGTGAGTCGATAGTCGGCACACCAACTATTAATATTAGTCATTAGTTGGGCGAATATATACTCAGTCGGTTCCCGGAGGTGCCGACTATCCGACTTATTGGGTTTCCATTATTGAAGGAAGTATTCTTCGAATGCGGTGCACATTACTTTCTGCTTCATTGGTCGATGTCCCCTCGCCCGGGGAGGACAGATTTGGCTGGCCTCGGTCGCCTGACTTAAGTCAACTAATCAGCTGGCTGGTGGCCAGCTGACTTGCGGACTAGAATGAATTAGTTGGCTAACGGCATCTACCAACTTATTATTAGTCGTGAAATCCTGTCGACTCAAAGCTCTATGCTGTTTGCTGCTGTCTACCGCTGTCTACGTGCTGCTCTACTTGTCGTGTACCTGTATGCTGCTGCTGGGGTTTGGGCGTTTGTTTGGTGTTGGGTGCGCACATGCAGCAGTACCTCATACCTGGTACTCGTACGATGCATATATAATAGAATGTGCGATGAATGAAAAGAGTGGATGTACATACAACAGTTTACTATTAATAGCAGTATATACAGGTACCAGTAGTAGAGCTATTCACATTCGTAGGGCATACGCGGGCCTGGTACTAGAGGGGGTATGCGGTATGCATGTACAGCAGCTGCTGCAGTAGACTACGACAGCAGTACTGGAACGTGATAATACACATACCTGATCTGGTACCCATTAGTCTGCATACAGCTACGGTATGTATATACCACTGCTGCACTCCATTCCATGATGTAGGGACGGTTTGGACATTCATGTTCTTGGCGAAAAAAAGAACAATCGAAATTTGTTTTTGTTTTTTACCGTGTTTGCGATGAGTCGGCGCTCTAAAGCAACGCAAAAGACTTCTCAAATATGACAAAACAGCAAAATAGCAACCTTCATACGGTCTCACTTAGCAAGGACACTCGGAGTTTGCTCCTTCCGTCATTTTTTTTAATATACAAATTACGCTGAATTTGAAACTTTCTCCCCGATCCAAACAGCCAATAAAAAGTTGGTCGTACGTAGTAATAAAAAAACTGCGGCCACCACCGGCCTTGTCTTGTTTTCTATTTTTTTTCTTCGGAAAAGCGAGTTTTATATACATAGGTAGCCCAATTTAATTTCGGCTATTTTTTATTACGTGAATTTTCAGAGCGCGGTCAACGCCTGTGGATATGCTGTTCTGTTGATTGCGTTGCCTGCTTTTGTTTTACGATTAGGATTTTTCATGTCATTTTATTTCAAACTGAGGCATCGCAATCGACAGAACAGCATAGGCGTTGACCTCGCTCTGAAAATTCACTGGGCTGCGATTATAAAACCCACTTTACCACAGAAGAACTGAAAATTTAGAAAACAAGACAAGACAGGTGGTGGTCGCAGTTTTTTTGGTACTAGTTTTTTTTTGGCTGTTTGGATCGGTCGAGAAAAATTCAATTTCAGTGTTACATTTTTTGTTTTTGAACAACTGAAGGACCTTGAGCGGAAGCGAACATGAGGCGAGCTCCGAGTATCCTTGCTTATTAAATAGTGAGACCATATGATATGAAGGTTCTTATTTTGTCATTCTGGAAGTTTTTCATGCTGCTTTAGAGCATCGGCTTATCTCAAACATATTAGTATTGATAGTAAAAAAAAGCAAATGTCGATTGTTGTTTTTTTCGCCAGGATTCTATTAGTATTTATAACATGAATGTTCAAACGCCCCCTATATCATGGAACGGAAGGCTCCTTCTCAAGACAACGGAGAGCAAGCAGTAGATGCATACACACTGCTGTACTGCAACTGACTGCAGAACACAACTTAGAACTTTACCCAGCCTACTATGCGCAGCAAGCGGCAGCGTAGATTGTAGCGTAGATTGCAGATGTCAAGTAGCAAACCCACCGCATTTCACGAAAGAACAAAAGAACGCCAGCACCAGCAGTGACGCTGCGCGCTGCGGTGATGCAGTGATATACAAACGAGCTTTACCAAAAACTTAATTCAAAACTAAAACCATACCCGAACTCGTACATAGAACATTGATATTTTTATTTTCATTTATTCTGAAAAAAATCTGAAACGAAAGATAACGAAAGCACACCAGCAGCATTAGCAGCTTCTCCCCCCAACGTACAGGTACGTACGACGCGTGCTTTCTTGTGACTCGTGAGCTCGCGAGCGCGTTTTGTGTGCGTTTTATTCGCTCTCCCCGCTCGTGTGAAACCTCAAAGCTGGACTGCTGTCTTGTCCAGTCTCTCTCCGTGCCGAGGCGGGCATACCCCCGCCCCCGCCCCACCCCGCCCAGCCCCTCTCGCCCCTGCCCACCAGAAGACACACACAGAAAGAACACACACACCAGAACACGCACGTGACCTGCAGCCCACTCGTCAATACATGCATCTGCTGCACCTGTCAGCCTGCCAGCTGATAGCAAGTAAATAACGAGGGGCCCGCACGACGGACACCCGATAATAACTTAGGAAAAACGGAAGGTCGCGAGCTTTGGCACCTGGTACAGCCTACTACCTGCTGTACAACAGTTGGTATCCTGGCATACCCTGGTGTACTTGGCATACGCTGGTATATACCTGCTGGTTTTACGCTGTTACAGCAGGAGCAGCAGCAGCAGCAGTAGCGGACCTCCGTCGGCGGCCACAGCCAGAGAAGAACGCCTCCCTGTATGTCTGCGCGAGTTACGTGTGCCGCCAAGGCGAGCGATTGCTTCCCTCGGGGAGACGATGACACCGACGCCGACACGGACGCGGACAATGCGACGACGACAGCGCCAACGACGGCGGCGCTGGGACGAGGTTATTGATGAATTTCTGTTTTTTTTCTTGAGTGGTTGTAGTTGTAGTGGTAGTGTGGTAGCAACTATTCAATCGGTTGAACTCACAGCTGACGTATTTATAATACTTTTATTTAATGCACGTAACTACCAATATTAGTCACCAGTACCTGGTAATAATGTGGTACTGCTGTTGCGCACGGATGGGTTTGGTTTTGCGCATATGTTATCCTGTTTGTTGGTGTTGATATTTTTTAAGGTGTCGGGGAAGACTTTTACCTTGAAATTCTGCTGCAAAATTGATCCCTACTCTAGTTCTACTGTAAGTGGTTTGTTCCCAACAGCGTGGGTCCAGTGATACAGAGGCGTTATCCCTACTGCACTGCTGTACATAATCCTTTATATTATATTAATTCCAAGTGTTTTGTCCCCACAACGGGCGTGCGGTCCTTAAGGTCCCTTAAGGCCTGAACGGGTTGAAGTTATTTTTCTTATGTTGCTGTTTTAGGCGGAACCCCGACTTGGGCTGAGTTTTGAGTTCCTGCCGAGGGAGAGAGCGAGGGAGAGCGGGAGGGAGAGACCCCCCTTTTTTGACGCGCAATCCCACCCGGAAGTACACACATGAAGCCGATATACGAGGAAGTAAAAAAATAGACGGACTTGACCCCTCGAGAACTGGCCCCGCGTATTTGGGGACAAACTACTTGGAATTAGTGTGGGATACTGTTTTCAGTTCTGAATGGCAAAGATGTCAGGAGACGGCACTTTCAGCCCTTGACTGACGGCAATTTTCCTTGTTTAATCCTTGACTGACGCCAAACTACTAGGTTTTAGTGTTGAACACTCGGATCCCCACCCTTGACCGATGCCCGTTTTCCCCTTGACTGACCGTCTCCTGACATCTTTGCTGAATGGGTTAACCCATGCAGAACTGAAAAAATATCCCACACTAATTCCAAGTAGTTTGTCCCCAAAAACGGGGGACTAGTTCTGAATGGGTTAAGAGCTGAACGGCCGTTTTCATCAAGTGTCTCACACCACGCTGAGTGTTGACGGCGTTGGTTGCGGCGTTGGTTTGGTGGTGTTAAGTGGTGGAACAGCAGCCAAGGCCACATTGTGGTTATACCTGGTACTGCTGTATATGGTATACCCCAGGCGCATGTTCCGTGCTATACACAGCAGCAGCAGCAGCAGCAATCGTGGTTACGCGCATTCACATTGGCGGGGGGCGAAAAAAAAGGGCACAACAGCAGCAGCAGCAGCAGCACCAGTAGCACCAGTACCTCTGGTATATATGGGATACCGGCACATATATCCGAAGTACGTACTATTTGGTTTGAGGTTTTTGAGTAAGCACGCATCTCAACCATTGTATATTTTCGGGAGTTCGGCAAACATTTTCGTGTTGTTCATTTTGCCGGTTGCTGTGGACGAAACGTACGTACAGGCAGTCGTGTTTTTTGTTGTTGTGCTGAACGATTCATGTTGGGGTTGAGTCGAACCGAGGTCAGGTCGTTTCGAGTTATTCATATCAATAGTTGGGTTGGGCCGGTGTTGTTTGGTGGTGTTGTTGGTGTCACACCGCGGCCGTTTTTTTCCCGCTTGGCCTGTTCTACCTTGCCTTGCCCTGCTCTGCTTTTGGCCTTTCCCATGTTTTTCCCGGCTCTGGCTTACCCTGCCCTGCCCTGTGGCACTGCTGTGCTTGCACAGCATACCCCACCGCCCTCGCCCCCTCGATGGATGCTCCTCCTCTTCCTCCTCCTCCTCGTCCTCCTCCTGCGGTATTATAGCCACGTGTCTTCTACCCCGTCGATAGCTCTTTCGACGGTTACGGCCGGTTCTATCTATAAATACTGACCACCGCTCGTACCTTGCCCTCTGATCTGTGCTGCTCTGTTCCACCCACGGTGACAACAACAACCACGGTCCGCGGCGAAGGGATGCCATGCAGGGCAGGCTGCTGCTACTGCTGCATACCTTGTACATACATATATACGAGTCAAGTACTGCTGTTGTAGCAACGTTTTCCACGTGCTCTTTTCGTTTTTCCTGTTTTTTTTTTTTTTTTTTTCCAGCTCGGATCAAACGTTCGTTATTTCGTTTCGCGCTTTCTGCTGCCTCCTTTTTTGTGTTTGGCGTCGTCGTCGGGATCGCCGAGCGGCGCATATTGAAAAAAAAAAAGGGAAAAAAAATGTTTTTTCGCCGGCGTTTTTGACGCGGGTGGCTGTAGCCATGGAGATTTTGTGCGTTTTTTTTCTCTTGAGGTGACCTAAGCAACGCCGCCACCACGAGCGCTACAGGGCGTGTTAATAAGCGCATTCAAATAAAAACATCGAGATCTACACATGATATACTTCAAATAAGCTCAACTCGTCGGGGGAATGGGAGGTATCAAGCAAAGGGCACAAGAGATTTTATCCGTTGCGTCTGTCTGCAAGCACCACATGTACATGTACAATACAAAGCCCATGATAGTAAATCGATCTGGGAGTGTCCACGATGCCGAGCTTTTAAGTTACATACCAAGTCATTGTATTCCCCTTGCCTCCCAAGTCCCTAGTTTCTCTGCGACATTCGACGCTCGTTTGACCTCGCGTAGGGCGCTCTCACCACCGCAACAACAGCAGCAAGCAAGTGTAGCCTCAAGCTCACGAAGTTTCAGGATGTTGTCGTCGTCGTCTTGGTTTCCCTCGTCTGTTTTGCTTGTATGATACATGCGCTCATTTTTTACGCACGGATAGTCTTATGATACCTCGAGTACTTGCCACACACATCTCACGGCACCGCTTTCTAACTGGGCGGTGTACGTTGCAAGCCCTCGTCATAACTCGTCAGCCACGTGAGCTTTGTCGCCACCTTGGGCTGTGGCCCCATCTGGCGCTGCTCCGTGCATACTACTGCGAGCTACGGGCAGGTCTTGCCTCGTTTCAAAAAGCGACACGTACCGACGAACAACCTCTCCTGATACTCCCTGTTCCCTTTTTGTTGGCGATCCAGGCGAATGAAACCCTACTTGACTCAAGTCAAACTAAAACCACTACGACACGAAACCGACGGCGGGTCAAAAAGTGCGACACGATTCCGACGGCCGTGCTCCGACAAAAAAGAAAAGAAAAACAACGCCTCTCCCCGTCGCGGTTCATGCGTCGGCCCCTCCGACCGAACATCCACCCAAGCCCTAGAACTCCAGGATTGGTATATGCGCATAATAAAACAGCTGCAAATAGTGTACCAGGTATTAAACATAGACAGCAATCATGTGGTTGTTCCTTCCTCGGCGGGCTCCATTAGCACCTCTCTCTGGCCTCTAGAGGTTCCACTTGAATAATGCGTTCTTCGATTATTTGCTCGGCGAGCCTTTTTCCTTCTTCCTTTTCCTTTTTAGAAAGAAGAACCTGCTTCGTACTGACTTTACTTCCCTTTGTCGTCTATTTATTCGTTAGTTGTCGTTTGAGTCCGATTTCCTTTCAATCTGCCGTATTTTGTCGTTTTTTTTCGATTACCTACGTATTGTGTTTTCCGTTATTTTCGATACGGTTTCGAGTTTTGTTCGATCTTTTTTTTTGGGGGGGGGGTTGTTTTTCGAATTTTGTTTAGTTGCTTTTCCCTAATTTTGGTTTCCGAGAGTTTTTTTACGCGGCCTTGTTGTGTACGTATGATATATGATATATACGAACATGTTTGTCGTCGAGCATCTACCGCACAAGCACAACACACAGCGCAACAAGCCGCGCGCTAAACAGCATACCAAGTACGTGCTGATCACAGCGTCACGACGATGCAAGCAAGCAGACACAGTTCGCGAGAGCCAGCATGTTCTCGAGCATTCACAGGTCGCAGCGTTTCGAGTGTTCTCATAACGAACGAAGACATCGAACTCTGCCCGGCTTACAAAAACTTATGATACCACCGCTCACAAGCAGGTGGTGTAATGCCCGAAGGATATGCCTTCATCTCAATTATCATCATGATATATGCAACACTTCTTTCTATCAGTCCTTTCTATTTCGTACGTGCATGCGGCGTCCTGAGTGTCTTGGGGCATGGAGCTCTTGGCATTTGCAAAAGCCGCCACTTCGCATCTAAAACCATGGAAACCTTTTCTGTCCGCTTTATTCACATTTTGTTCCACTGCTGTAGTGTTCCTTGTGAGCGAAACGCCCCTTGTGCTCGGTGCGGACAGAATTACTATCTTATTTATCGTTGAACTTTTTTTTTTCATTTTTCGTGTATACTCGCTTTTTGTGGTCCATCTTGTTGGACAATCTTCCGCCTGTACCGCCTGTATAGGGTACACATACGATATATACATTTCACGACTATGTCCCAAAATATAAGGACCGTTCGTGCAGTAATATTCAATGTAACCGCTCCTTATATTCTGGGACAGGTACGTAGGCGTTATTGCTTGATTCATATATATATACATTATTAGTGTTGTGCGTTGGCTCACTGCTGCTGTAAGTCGCTTAACAATTAATAGTTATTACGGTAGTCCACCAGTCACGAGCGGTAAGGTCACGTACATATCATACGTACTGGGCTCTTCGGCTTTGCACTTAGTGTATTTTTTTACCACCTAGCACCGAGTTCCCAGTTGGTACTTCGACCCCGCAGTAGGCCCATCCCATTCGGCACCCTGCTCCCACTTGGCGGTGCAGAAATATAATCGGCTCTCCGCAGGAGCCGCCGGAGGCCCACTTGGCCCCCTGTTCCCATTTGGTACCATGTAGGCCATACATATCTGCAACAACTCCTGCTATACATATTATACAACACGGTAATGAATGTGCGTGCAAAGCCGAACAGCCCAGCACGTACATATATGTACACGTGCAATTGTTTGCCGCCGCTGTTTGTAAGTTGGCTGGGCATTTCAAAATACATCAACAGTTATTAGTAGTTGAGTGCGGCTATTTGCGAAAGTTCTGCGCGATTCACCCAGTAAACTAAACACCTGGCATCATCTGATACGAACATTACTGCGGGACATCTCGAACAATACTTTTAATATAAAATGTCTACGTGGTCTAAGATGGTAAGGAACAGATTATGGCCCACCTTGAATTGGTACTCTTGGGAAAGCATGGACTGTGCTGCACACTTTTTAACTTCAAGATAACACCGTCGGGGTTTCCTACGATATGTCGCGCTAAATACTTACCATGGAATTATTAGCATTCCATTCCATACTTGATATTAATACGTTTTATTGATATTAATAGCAGTATTCTTGAGTGTCCTGTGCTGTATGGTATCATAGCAGCGCTGTCGGCAAGACCGCACCGGGGGGAGGGAGTTTTTCAGTTTTTTTCGTGATGCTGTTATGGTTCGTGGTGCACGGTTCATTGTATCATACCTGGTACTATCATACTACGACGCGGGAAGTTGCAGCTCGGATCGGGGCGCATTTTGCTAATTCCTCCTCTTGAAATGTTGCGCATACGGCGGTGTCTTATAAGTACGCGCGATCGAAGTATCGCACTCAGCTAGCAAATCCTGGTATGAGTTTAGACCAAATCCTCGATCTCACAGCTGTTTTTTTTTTTTTTTTTTTTTTTTTTTTAAATAATGCCCGCTGGGCGAAGCAATTCACCTGTAGTGTTGTTGTCGATGTTGCTGTTTTTGCAGTTGTTGGGGTGTTGTTGTCGGTGGTGGTGGTGGTGGTGGCGGTTTTATCGTATTAATATATTTTTCTATACTTCGAATATCTATACTGAGAGTTTTTTTTTCACGCAATTCTGGTAAATAATAACCTAATCTGTGTACCGATTTTGGCCGCTTTAGACCCGGTTTTTGTCGATTTTGGCCGGTCCTGAGAAAGCTAAAACGAAGAGGTTTCGGCTTCTTCTGGTCAGTTTCCCCGGGTTTTCCAAAACTTAAAAAAACCCGGCATAGTGGCGAAATACGGCCATTTTTTGGCCGACTTTAATTCGTTTCAGCTGTTCGTCCACCTGGTGTGATGCACGGGGGGGGCGGGGGCGGAGGAATTCCACCCAATAAACGCCTACGTATAAAACGATCAAACAAGTGCCCAAAGAATCGGACACGGCTGAGGGCCTGTGTATACGTAACCAAGTTTACTTACGGGACAGAAGAAGTACACCTATTAATAGTAGTACTCAGTAACAATGACATCCAGTACACCCGGCGTCCGGGCTGATCACCCATCCTGTGTACGTAAAAGTATGATGCAAGTTCTGTGGTCGCAGACGGAAGAGACGAGAAACAATGTTGACACGTTATTTACCGGGTATTTGTGTGCTCATGTTACGGCTATAGCTGTTGTGTGCTGCTTGCTGTGTATATGATACGACGATGCTTTTGCGCTGGTAGGGTTAGGATTGGAGCTGGGGTTGAGGTGGATTGATGGTCGAACTGGTAGCTCTCGCCGGCGGCCGTCGGCAGGCGCTGGTTGTAATGCTATCAGTGCCAATGCCAGTTGTTACGTTTGCTACCCGTTTGTTCCCTGTCCTGTTGGGTCGCTGCATGGGCGGACTCGATTGACGGGAGAGAGAGAGGGAGGGACGGGGGGAGGGAGGCGGGGTATCATATGGTGAAAATATTAAAAAGTGAAAAAAAATCGTATGTACCCACTACAAAAAACTATGAATACTAGTGGTCCACATGTAGTCCACCTCCACCATATGTAAGAGTAACAGACGACGTAAATTGTGAGTAAATTGGCACTATTATACCTGCTACCAGCATATCATACCTTACACTCATGTATCAGTATACAAGACTGCTGCAACCAAGACAAAAAAACCCTAGTACTTTCTGCACCACGTAATACCATCTTAGACCATTTTATCTCAAAGCGCCAAGTCTTGCACTGCAACAACTCAAAGGGAACAAGACAAACCACCCTCCCCTCCCCCTTGCTCCCCCCACCTCCCTTCTCCTCGATCCAGATGACAGGTACTCGGAAGGGTTCACGTCCGTCGCTGGGAGCGACGACTTCAACCCGTCGCGCGACCTAGACGAGCAACAGCGGCAGCAGCAGCAGCAGCAGCAACCTTCGGGAGCGGGCGTCTCGGTGGTATTTCCCGTCCCGGCACCTCCGGCGCCTCGAGGGGGGCCCCACGGGCAGCCCCTGACCCCCGTTCCCCCTGGCGCCCCCGTATCGTCCGCGGCTGCTGCCTCGGCGGCGGCTTACGCTTCCGCGGCGGCCGCGGGCACGTTGGCGGCGTCTGCCGATGGCACCGGCTCGAGGCCGACCTCGGCGCTTTCGTCGTCGAGCTCGAGGGGCTCGGGTGGTGCCGGCGGCGGCTTCACTGCTGCCACAGCGGGGGGCGTTGCCGGCGCGAGCCCTAGAGCCAGGGCTAGGTTGTTGGGTTCGGGGGGTACGCGCGGCAGGAGCGGTAGCAGCGGGGCGGGGGGAGAAGGGTTGGGGAGCGGGGCAGGGGGGGGGCGGTTGGGGAGTGGAGGTCTTTCGACGACCCAGGAGGAGGAAGGGGTTGGCAGTTACGCCGCGGCTGCTCGGGCAAACGCCGCCCGCGCCGACGCTCTCTCCGACGCTAACGCTAGCAAGGCGAACGCTCGCGACAGTGCTGGTGCCGGTGCTGCCGCTAGCGCTACTAGCGCGGGTGCTGATGCTGGTGCTAGCGCTAGCGGTAGCGCTAGCGGTGGTCCCAGCGCCGACAGTTATGCCGACGTCAGAGCTAAGGCTGCTGGCGCCGACCCTTACTCGGAAGGGAGCGAGGCGGCGCTGGCGGCGCTGACGGTGCGGGCGGCGAAAGCCGCCCAAGCCGCGGAGGCGCAGAAAGCCGCGGCCGCGGCGAGGAGGGCGAAGGACGCGGCCGAGCTGGCGTCGCAGGTGGCGGCCGCCGCCGCAGCCGCCGCCCGGAAAGACTCCGACGCGGAGTCGGCGTACGCGGAGTCGATCTACGCGGACTCCGGGTTCGGCGCCGGCACGGTGCCGAGCAAGGACCTGATGGACCGGGTGTGGCAGGTCCGCACGGAGCAGGGGAGGCTGCCGGGGCCGAGGGTGGAGATGTCGATGGTGTCCTCGGCGACGAGCGACTCTCACTCGTATGCGCACTCTCACTCGCACTCCGCGAACGCGGGAGATTATGCGGAGGTAGCCAGTGGAGGGGGGGGAGGGGGAGGGGGAGAGGGAGGCTGTGGAGAACGCTGCAGGTAGTCTGAGAGGGGGTCTAGGGGTTCGTCTAGGGGGTCTTCGAGGGGGTCGAAGGGCTCGGAGAAGGGCTCGAGCGGCAGGCGGTCCGGCAGCGGGAGCAGCAGCCGGCGGAGGGAGAGCGGCCGGGACCGGGACAGGGAGGGGGAGGGAGAGGCGGGCGGGGTGGAGATGCAGCGGCCGCCGTCGAGCGACAGGGGAGTTGCCGGGCAAGACGGCTCCGGGGGTGGCGGCAGCGGCGGCGGCGGTGCTAGTGGTACGCCGCGCAGCGAGCGAACAGGGGGCGGGAGCAGCAGCCATCGGCGGAGACACCCGAAGGGCTACAGCCGACGGCACTCGGACGGCGACGAGCATGACAGGGCAGGGTCGACGGCGGGGTCGGTTACCGACTCTCCGTCTATGCTCTCCACGCCGTCGGTGAGTTTTAAATTGTGTTGTGTGGTGGTGTGTTGTGTTTGGTTTTTCGTAGTGAATAGTAATGTTTCACACGTCGGGCTGACCGACCGATCTACGATTTATTCATCGTAGATCATCCAGATGTTGTGTGTATATCACCTGCCGTTACATGAGTAGGGGAGTTTTTTTTTTAGCAGGTCGGACAGATCACTATTTAGATCATCTGTATAGAAGACGCTAGGTAGGCTGCCATTGTGAGCTGTCGTCGTCCAGGATCTGGACAGCAGTACAAATCCAGCAGTACAGATCGATCCAACCCAGCGGGCCGCATTGTCCTACGTACTGATGTGGGTCGTGCAAGTTTTTACGGCTCCCAAACCCGACGACATGAGCTGTAGATCATAGATAGATCATACAGTTCAGGAGTCTATGTTCCCTGCTGACAGATCCATAGATCACGAAGCGGGGGGAATCGATGATCAATCCGAGGTATCATATGAAAATGTACACATAACCACACTTTTTGGAGGGAGAAATCACTTGGGATTTTGTTTTCGTGCAGATATTTTCTTTTCTTGGCGGCGGTGGTGGTGGCGGTGGTGGAAATAATGAAGGCGATAAAAACGTAAATGCGTCGTAAGGCATAAGCGTACGTACCTTAAACCTATCACAGATTACAGGGGGACTATAGTAAAATAGGACCGAACATTGGACGCGTGCTACGATATAGGTAGCACTTTTTTGGGTGAAACGGTTTCTGAATGATCGGGCTCCTTAACTCAAATTCGTTGGACTTTCATTCTAGTGTGGCAATATTTTTCCTATTAGACTCAGGTCATGGAATTTTCCGTCGGGTACGAGCACTTTTATCTTCCTCCAAAACCTATTTCTCAGCAACTTATGGAGCTGCTCAAGTTAGGAGCTCAGAAAAAACATGGTGCACCTCTATCGTAGCATGGGTCATTGTTATTAAATAGTATAATAGTAAAGATAGGTAAATGTAAAGGTTTTTGTGTGTACCGTAAGTCAAGGGGGGTACCATAGTAAATAGGACCAAATGTTGTTAGTAAAAATAGGTTGATATATACCGTAGGTTTTTGAGGGTACCGTAGGTCCTATTTACCAGGGCCTTCCTCGGGAAAATTCCCGAACGTTTCGGGAATCGAGGCAAATCAACCATATCAAACTAACCAAGGAGGAATAAACAATGGAAAAAGCACCACAAGAAATACCAAACCACGGCGAATCGAATTCAAAGGCAAATTCCCGTGGTAAAATTCCCGTGGCTATACCGCGGCTCCTACTTTGTAAAAATACATAAAAACGCCGTCATTCGATTCGCCGTGGTTGGGTCTTTCTTGTGGTGCTTTTTCCATTGTTTACTCCTCCCTGGTTAGTTTGATATGGTTGATTTACCTCGATTCCCGAAACNCCCGTGGCTATACCGCGGCTCCTACATCGTAACAAAAAAAAAAACGTCGTCATTCGATTCGCCGTGGTTTGGTCTTTCTTGTGGTGTTTTTAACATTGGTTATTCGACATTGGTTAGGATGATATGGCTGATTTACTCGATTCCCGAAATCTTCGGGAATTTTCCCGAGGAAGGCCCTGCTATTTACTGTTTGTGGTCCCCCGTACTATTTAATAGTATACTATTGTTAAGATAACACACTCCCTTGTACGAGTTGAGTTCCCCAAGCTGGGTTGCGCCGCAACGGGGAGAATGCCCCCATGGAAAAAAGCCTCGACGAGGTTTCTCCAATGCCACAGTTTTCGTTGTGTGTGCGCGCGCGCGCCCCCCAGCCCCCCTTGGTTTGTTTTATTTCTATTAAATATCAGTAGCCTTTGCCGTGTTCTTGACCCACAAATCGTACCAGATAACGTACCAAATGTATTACTTTTTTTTTTTTTCGTGGTCCGCACATGTTTTTCAGATTGTCCAAAACGCGCGGCTCGAGTCTTGGCCTGAACTAGGGTTGGGGTTCGGTTTAGGGATAGAGTTGGGTTGGGTCGACGGCTTGTCGTGATTTGATTTTAAAAAAACACCCAGAAACACGTTAAACAAGCAAGAAATCATAGTATATTTGGTACTTTATCTGGTACGATTTGTGGGAAAAAGACCGGTGTACAAAGGCGCGTCATTTATAGAGAAAATCGGCTCCGAAATCTATCGCAGTCGGTGTTTGTCTCGCGTATTACCAGGTGTACAGTAGTAATTTGTACCAGTAGGTGTAATGCATATTGCGCATATAAGCGTAATGCATCGTGCGTTAGCATATTGCATCATACATATGATATGTGTGAGCGTATTGCATCGTGCGTATGCATAATGTGCATCAGGCGTAAGCAGTGAGCGTAATGCACCATGCGTATGTAAGCACCATGTGCGTAAGCAGTATATAAGCGGAATGCATCATATGCGTAAGCATAATGGATCATATGCGTTAGCATAATGCATCGTATGTGTAAGCACAATGCGTCATGCGTAAAGCGTAATGTATCATATGCGTAAGCATAATGCATCTTATGCGTAAGCGTAATGCATCAGATTCGTACTCGTAAGCATAATGCATCATATGCGTAAGCATGATGCATCATATATATATATATATATATTTTTTTTTT
>MEHQ01004566.1:438436-463919 GCA_008828725.1 Saccharina japonica | reverse complement strand
TTTATTTTTTATTCGCTCTTATTTCGTTTGCCCTTAAGGCCCCTTGAGGTCATGGTATTGCTCATCGGGTATAATAGCACTTCGTTTCCCCCCTCCCAAGATCAGTTTTCGTGCGAGGTACGGAGCTCCTCAAAATGGCCCCACGCTCAAAATGGGTGAACCTCTGCCATGGCCTGCGTCTTCAGAGGGGCGGGGGGGGGGGCGTACTCATTTGTTGCTTGCCTTAGTCATTTGACCATTGACCACGCATCCCCTTCGAGACGGAGCATCGGGAGGGGGGGGGAAGGGGGGTTATTGGATGGTAATACGTTGAAGGTCAAGTTCAAGTTGACAGGAGTTGTAGGTGAGGTTGGCAGGCTTGTTAAATATGCTACTCTTAAGGGGACCGTTCTTTTCACGCGCGGCAAGGCCCCCCTTGTGCCATATTATTATGATGGTTTTAGTGTTGAAGGGCGGCCTGTCAAATGGGGGTCGAACCGCGGTTTTCCTCCAGTAGCATGTTTTTTACGTGACGTTGACGGAAGGAGGAAGTTGGCGGGAGTTGAATCTGGCAGGACTTGAAGTTGACAGAACTTCAAGTCGGCAGGACTTCAAGTTGACAGGACTTCAAGTCAACAGGACTTCAAGTTGGCAGGGGGTTGAAGTTGGCGAGAGTTGAAGTTGGCAGGAATTCAAGTAGGCAAGACTTAGTATTTCAGTCCATTTTTTACGGGGGAATTCGTTTCAAGTGAAGTGGGCGGAATCGGGACCCGGTAAAGAGCTCAGTTGAAGCTTGGCGGCGGAAGTTGAAGTACGCAAGGAATGCCAAGTTCCAAAGTTTGACAGGAGTTGGATAAAAAGTTTTGGCATGGGGGCACTAAGGGGGGAGGCACGCACGATATGTAGGAGAGCAAAGGAGGCACGGTATGTAGGAGAGAAACGGCAAAGGAGGCACGATATGTAGGAGAAAGATAGGAGAGGAGAGAAGAGGGGGCAGCAAAGCGGAGACGGGCGAGAGCGCGCGCGCACCCTGTATACGTGCACAGCAGCAGCAGCAGCAGTAGTAGTGTAGGCATACAGGAAGGCGGCGTGTTAATTTGTCCCACGGACGCTCCCCACACCCCCGAAATCGATTCATGGGGTGGCACCCTCTCTGTCCATGCCGCGGTGTCGTACAGGTATAGGCCCCGGGGTCACGCAGGGGGGGATGATGCGGGGGGGGGGGGGGGGGGGGGGGGGGGGGGGGGGGGGGGGGGGGGGGGGGGATGCGTAGAGTACATATTTTGTTTTTTTTACAGAAAATGCATGCATGCATACACGGTTGGCAGATTTTTGTGGGGGGGTGCGCTTTGCTTGCATGGCATGCTGGCATGCTTTTCGCATCGCATTGCACGCGCACGCAGCAGGTAGGACTCTCGCACGCAGCATGACTTTTCGCACGCACCGCACGACTTTGTTTTTAGTTTTAGTTTTTCGGGGGGGGGGGGGGGGGGGGGGGGGGGGGGAGGGGGGACCCGCTCTCACCTCTTTTGTTTTTTTAGTATTCAATATTCGCCGTAATCTATTTTGTGCATGATGATCTGTTCCGTATATGTCCTTAATTTGGGGGCAAGTCTGGGATGGAATGGAGGCCCACTTTAGAGGGGTGGGGGTCTAGGTGACAGGAAATGGGGTGAGTGGAGCGGGTCGGGGCAGGGAGGAGGAAGGAGGCGTTAGCTTGTGGGGGGGGGGGGGGGGGGGGGGGGGGTTGTGGGGGGGGGGGGGGGGGGGTGGGGGGNNNNGGTGGGGTTTGCTAGGGACGGGGGGAGGGGGTTAGCTGACGGGCTGGAGTGTGGTAGGGGTTGATGCCGTATTCTTGTTTTTTGCGTGTGCCACAAGTATATACTGCTAGACACTGCTGCTGTGACGGAGGGGGCTTGATTTGAACACGGGAATTGATTGCATCGGTTCGCGAGGGAGGGACGGAAGGGTTGCTAATTTCGCGGCTCTTTGCTGCTGCGGCGGTGGCGGTGGTGGCGGCGGCTGTACCTGGTGGTGCTCTCGCAAGCGTTCCGTCGGCCATATATGAGCTTTAGCTGGAAGGGGGGTGGTGGTGGTCGCTTTTGCTTGATCGCTTTTGCTTGATCGCTACTATTAGGGTGCTGCTGTGAGCGATGTTGCTATTAGAGCTTCTTGCTGGTGACGTTGCTAAGTTTTTTTCTTGCAGATTTGTGGCTCGCTCGCTCGATCATCGGTCGGTCTATTTGTTTGAGCCTGCGCTTTTGCTTTTCTTTTGCGTTTGCCTTGCCTTTTTTTTCGTTCGATTAATTTTGTGATTGTAGTGGCGTTGGAGTCGTGGGTAGAACAAATCAGAACCTTAACAGGGAGGGAGGGAGGGAGGGGCGGGTGTTGAGGGAGAGAGGGGGAGGGGGGATAGGCACTTCAGGCAGTGCCAGTACCCCTTGACGTCCAGTTTCGAGGCTACGGGTCTGCTAAAAGCTACTCGACGTTACGATAGTATCCCTCGGGAGCCCCTTAGCTCTACGGCGCTCGTTCGTGTTCGTTGTGTTTCAGGCAGATATTCAGAGGCGAAAAATGTTTTTTTTTTTGCCGTTTTTTATGGATGCCGCATCAGTTGGGCCAATCAGGTGTGTCGGTGGACTATACGCAAGATGTGCGCACTTGGGAGTGAGGGTAATAGTGGTCTGCATATATATGCATGTGTGTGGCAGTTTTTTTTTGTGTGTGTGTTCGACGTACCGCCGTCCCTGACCGAGTAAAGGAGGAGGCCGGGGTGGGGTGAGGGATAGGGGAGGAGGCGTGCTGATGTTGGGTTTTCCTCCCCCGCTAGTCGGTGTTGTGTGTAACGCCTTATCTCCCATCATCGTTGTTGAACTGGCTGCCTGCCTCTGTTGCTTTCTCTTTTCTGGCACTTTTTTTTTTGTTTCTTCTTCTTTTTTGAGGGATTTTGTTGTTCCTGGTGTCAACGTTGGTCGGCTTATTATTTGATTTTGGTCCCGGTGGTCCCCTCGTTTGCTTATCCCTCTTGTTAGCGTCTCATGATTGTGCGGTGTGGTTGAGTAGGAAGGAGGATGATAGCGATGACGATAACGATGATTAATTACCAGGATGGTGATGATGACGCTGTCGTTGTTGTAGACTCTTTTTTTTTTTGTTTTTTTTTTGTGTGTGTTTTTAGGGGGCAAAAGGGGGCATTCTCCCGCTGTTATTGGGGAAAACACGGGGAATGAAATCACGTCTGACTCTCTCTCATCTTGTGGAATAATAGTAGCGAGATAGATAGCGGACGGACGGCCGGCTGAGCGCGCGCCGAGGCGGAAGGATGCAGATACGAAAATAACATAATAGCGCTCGCCCCTAACAAACCGAGACAGAACAGCTGCTGTTTGTTTTGCGCTGAAAAATTGGGGCTAGAAGATGGGGCGGTGGGGGAGGGGGGGGGGGTTAGGAGCCACGATAAAGAAAGCGAGCAGCCGGGCCAATGGGTTCTCTGATACCAGTACGTATATATATATACGTAGCGGCCCTGCCGATATCATTTAGTAGATGTCGTGGACGGCGGCTGGTGGCTGACGCGCGTCTTTTTGAGGCGTGGTTCGTTGGTTTTGGTCGTTTGGTTGTGTAACTACTACTACAACAGGAGCAGAGTACGTATACGCCTTCTTCATGATGTATGTCCTTAGGAACGGACGCTCAAGGGTATACTTCGTATGCACAGCATTTATTTTTTTGTTTTGTCTTCTCGTGTGAGAGCGGGCGTGCGAGTGAGCAGAAGCGACCTAGATTTTTTAGGAGAGACCGCATCGAGGCGGGGGGGGGGGGGTGGGGGGGGGGGGGGGGGGGGGGGGGGGGGGAGTGTGGGGGGGGGGGGGGGGGAACCCCGCGCCCGGGTCGGACAACATTATTTGTTCCAGGATTTGTGGTGTGGACTGGAGCTTGCACTCATACTGCTTGTTGTATTGTGTGTACGGGGTATTATTATGTACGGCGTGTGTGTGGTTTGCCTGTCTATGCTATGATATCTAACTAACTCTTTGTACGATAACTATTGTCGTCCGGATCAATTTATTTTCTTCGCGATTTGGTTTCCTCCTGTTTTTTTTCTTCTACTACACTTGTTTCTTCCTGTTCTTCCTTTTTTCTTCCTTTGTTTTTGATGATGAGAAGATATTAAGTATATAAATACATGAAAAAATCGAAAGGCCCTCTATTTTGTTCAAATATATGACAGGAGACGGCACTTTCACCCCTTGTTGGCAGACGGCAAATTTTCAACTAATGACCTTGTCGGACGCCAAACTACTAGGGTTTAGGGTGGAACACTCGGCCCACGGCTACGGTAAAGGTTGCACCATGTTTTTTGCCTTATAAGGGTGGTCACTTGAGCTCTATACCTCACTCAATTTTTTTTTTTGACGAAAACAAAAGTGCTACGTACACGATGAACACTGTCGTCATGGCCTAACAGTTTTTTTTTTTTTTTTTTTTTTTTTTTCCATCCCATTTATTATCTTCGCACTTCCGTCTTTCTCCCTTCCTAGTCCACGAGTCGTAACTCAGATCCGGTGTCACAAAGTAGGCTCCTCTCCCTCCTCCCCCACTACGGTTCTTGCCTTGATTTTTTATCGCGCAGAGGGTTCAGCCTTCCCAATGCTCGTCGATTTTCATCGAATTTTGCTAACTCACGCTCTCGCGCTTTCAGCTAGTCAAGATATTATGCGAGAAAAAGTCCCTACGAGCATGCACTCGGGGGGGCTCGAACTCGTGACCTTGTCGCTAACAAGCTTCGTGGTTACCTGCTAGCCCACCGGGGCGACCGGATTAACCAGTATACAACGAAAATATTGCAACAACGAAAAAAAGTCAAATTTCCAACGATATTGGGTTAAGGAGACCCGTCAGTCCGAAAATGTTTCAGCCAAGAAGACTTAGTGCTATCTGTTGGCTGAATCGACGGTAACGTTCGTCCCCCCTATTGGTTGTCGCTTGTTGGTATATACCTCTATCATCGTAGCACGCGTCTATCTCTACACACTTTTGACCGGTACACGCGTACATGTTCCCTTGGGACGGGCCGTCTCCTGAGATACCGTCGGTAGTATATATGCTGTAAGCAGCCAATCATCTTCTCTGAGGCCCTCTGCGAGGGTTGGGGGACCTGTCTTAACCCTTTTCGAACTGCACTGTCTAGAAATCAAGTTTTTACTCTAATTCCAAGTGTTTTGTCCCCGGCATCGGGACTGCAGTCCTACATGGGTTACGGCGTTTGCGTGCAGTTGGCACATATAATTAGCAATAACCACAAAGGAGTCACACGAGGAGAGTGGTATTCCTAAAATGTCCTTTCGTAAAGAGAGAGATTGAGAAGAAATTGACGTGCACTCGTACTGCGCTGTGACTGGAAGCTGTGGGCTGTGGGGGGGCGATGGGGCATAGTCATACCGCGCATACCTCTCCGTCGTACCTGTACATGTAAAACAGAATGCAATCCGTAGGCCGTACGTAGTAGGCTGTACTCGTAGGTGCTGTGTGTCGTATGACTGATATCATGCGACATTGGTTCTCGATCTGTACCGAAGGAAAAGCTGTACGTACCTCGAACTGCCGTGTACTATTAATACCACAAGTTTGTATCATATGACGAAAGGTGAGGCGTCAGCAGCGACTAATGGTTTAACCTGGCGACTGAGCATCGCTGGTTGGTCTAGTTATAGGTCTATATTATTCACTGGTAGAAAAATTGCTTGATTCTGCTCGTAAGATACTGCAACGCGAGTGCTACAGACAGTTGGTACAGATCAACAAGATGGGATTCAGAGTTCAGAGTGAATCAATCAGTCATACCCCTCGTACGCGTACATGATATCATTATTCCGCTCTGTCCGGAAATGTAAGGACTTTTATTCAATATTAAAGGTAAAACGGTCCTTACATTTCCGGACAGAGTGGTACCAGATACCAGGCGGTACCTGTCATTACACACACGTTTACCTAGGAGGCATTGCTGTTCCCTCATAGCGTGCACCTCGTTCCCGTCACCATTGTGACAGAACTAGAGCACGCGGGGCGTCGATAAGGCGTTGCTGCGGCGTCGTCTGTTGTATGAGAATGACTGCTCTTCTGCCGTTCGTTCATACACTGTTTTTGATTTGTATGAACACGAATGTCGGGGTTTCCATGGTGTACGCGTTCTTCACACGGTGACCCCGTGGATTATTTTCATGTCACGTGCGGTGTTGAGGCCGCAGCAGCAAGGGAGAGAGACACAGCAGCAGTAGCAGAGCAAGCTTGGGCGTCGTCTACGTAAGAGCCACGTAGGGGTAAAGGAGGAGATACATCGCCGTGTTACCATGTACTCCTCTTCGCTGTCGGTAGCGCTGGCGGCCGGACTGGCGGCGGCATGGTCCACCACAACGACGACGACCGCCTTCACCCTCTCTCCTGCAGCATCAGCGTTCGGCAGCAGTGCTGCTGGCAAGACGGCGGCGCGATCATCCTGCTCGCCCGACCACTCCTCGCCCGCCCTGTCATCACCAGCTGGGGGGCGACATTTCTGGGCCGTGGGGTCTGCGTCGGGCCGGCGATCGCGAGCCGCATCGCCGTTGCGAATGAGTGTCACCGAGGAGGCTCCGGCTGCCGCGGTTGAAGACTCTAGCAGCAACCAGCAGCAGCAGTCGGTGGACATCCCGACAAGCTTGCCGTCGGAGTGCGGCATAGACTACGTACCGCTGGCGACGATGCTGGCGACCGGGGACCTCAAGGGCGCAGACCAGTTTACCCGGGACGCATTGATCAAGGCGGCGGGCGCGGGCAGCCAAAAGAGAGCCTTTGTCTACTGGACTGAGGTCCAGAAGATTCCCAAGTGAGCAAACACAGCAGTAGTACGAGTAGTATTATAGCATGCTGTTCTGTGTCGATCGGGTGTGAGAGGGCTTTCTACGCAAGAGTATCATAAGGGTAAAGTCGGGACGAGGTGAGGTTTGGCCATTGTGTGGGTGTCCGTAGGCTGGCTGCTTACGGCGGACCAATGGGTGGGTGGGTGGGCGTGCGTGTGATCGTGAGGTTGCCTCGCTTGTGCTTCGGGGTGCTCTTGCTGGTGAGGCGTCGAGGCTGCTCTGCCAGCAATCATGCGCGTTTTTCTTGTAGCTCATGCGCGAGATTCATTCAATTCCAGTATGCGGTACAGCCAGTACTCGTACAAAACGTGTTCGTGAGGGAACATGACAGGACTGCACGTGTCACGGCAGCATCTACTACTACTCTGTTGTACTCGTACAAGCGATAAGTACAGGTATGATATTGCTGCTGCTGGCGTCATGGTATCAAAAGATATACATCGTACATACATACGTAGCTGTAAGCTGTTCACTGGTGCCTACTCTCTATGTGTAAATAGGAGTAAGGCTTTCTGTTCCCTTGGTAAGCTGATTACCTGATGCATAAAAGTGGGAATGATGATGGTGTTCTATGTACTGGTACACACTGCTGGTACGAGTCCAGTACGACGTATACGTTGCGCCGCACAGGACAAGAAGAGGTGGTGAACGAACTATGATACTCCTGTACAGTACGAGTACCGCAAATCCGTTCTCTCGCAGTCGCACGGCAACTGGGCACCAACGGTGACAGCAGACGGCAGTACCATCGAACTTCGGCCATGCAACAGACAGCAGTACCATCGGTTCGGCCAACACTCGTACTTACCTGGTACCGTATTGCTGTTCCAGCGTTCCAGCTGTACTGCTACAGCACGATATATCTACCAGGAGTGCATTATACACATGTCACACGATATGGCGATATGACCCACCACTGGTACCCACGTTCTACGGACTACACGTCGAAGGGTGACAGTAAGACATAGCCCACATCATGGTGTTGCTTATTCCCTTGAGGTGCTGACAGGACTAGGACTCGCGCAGCTAAACAGGGGTTTTGGTGCACAGCAGGCTCCCGACGTGGCTGTGCCCATCCTCCCAAAGGCCATCTAGCTCCTCCTCCTGAAATCGTCGAATGCCCCCGCTTGGTCGGCAACATTGTTCGCAATGTTTGCTGTCTTCCTCGAGGTGTATTGAGCTTCGAGGAGGACAGATAACATTGCAAATATTGTTGCCATCCAAGGGAGGTTATTCGACTATTTGAGGAGGAGGAGGAGGAGATAGATGGCATTTGGGAGCATGGGAACAGCCATGGCGGGAGCCTGTGCACCTAATCCCTGTCTAGCTGCGCAAGTCCTAGTCCTGGCAGCGCTATATGCGTAGCTTGGCGGGTGGACGCTCGCTCTCGTCGTTTTCACGCCGCTAACTGCATCTCCCTAGTCCCTACGTACGTCACTCTCCGTGGGTTATTTACACCTCGCAATATTATCCGCTGTCGGAAATCCTACCAACCATAAAACTCCCCAATCTATGTATATATTATACGTCGAGTGTATTTTTGCGCTACACAGCAGTGAGCTCGCGTAAAACTGCCCGCGCGGGCACACTTCCTTAGGTGTGCCCGCATTGAAAATAGAGCCTTTCCAAGCACAACGACGAGGTGGCACACCCACCAGGCATGCCTCTCGTTAGGGTTAGGGTTAGAGGTCCGGGTCGGGGAGCTGGCCGCCGTTAGTCGAAGCCAAGAATATGCTCATCGTCCGGAACGAATACCTTAGGGTTTCGTCACAAAACGCTACCTCAGTAGAAACAGCATAATTTTATGCGGGCACGTCTGAGAAGTTCGCCTGAGCGGGCAGTTTTACGGCCACTGCACAGGAGCAGGTAGGTAGGTAGACGATAGACAACCATGCACTCTTACGAGTGCTCTTCTTACGTTCCCCATCAGAGTGGTGCGCTGGATTTTTTTCTGGCACTGCTGTAGCCCGCCCCGGCGCTGGTTTAGACTCCCACGGTACCCCACAAGTCGCGCAGTGGGCGTAGCAGCAGCAGCAGCAGTAGCAGCAGCGGCAGCAGCAGAAGCGGCAGCAAGTTGCGTAGAGACACCCGAGGCAGTCCTCATGAAGCTTGCTTAAAGGCTCGCTTCAGTTTGTTGCATGCAGGCCTCACTGTCGTTGCCTTGCTTGAAACGACGCGCCAAAGGCTCCCGAGCTGAACGTACAAATCATACCGAGCAGCGATTTCTATGTATGTATGTGGTCGATTCCGGACATACTGATAGGGCAGTGCAAATAAGCCATGTACCAACCGAGGCAGCCAGCCTTCTTTGCGTGCATAACGGTTCGCTCACTTCGTCCGCAGGCATCACTTCTTGTCGCCATACTGGTGCTTACTGCTGGGAGCACCAACTATCCCATACCCCCGCGCAACATGCGTACCCACCTACGAAACCCGGGGATGTACCCCGGATGTTCCCTGGCGACCACGGAGCTTCCATTCCAGACGTTTTGGCGGGTTAGGAAGGCTATGAAAGTGTCCTATGCTAGTGTCGCCTTGTCATTTTTTCGTCGTGCCCGTAGCACTGGAATAAAGAAAGCAGTCAAACGTGCTGAGGTACTGTAGGCCTCCTTGATGTTGAAGGCAAAACACGCCTTCCGTAGATACCAGATGCGTGCCGTATGGTTGCCCTCTCCAGACGGGTGGCCTGTTGACCTGCCGTATATACTATAATATACATATGTCCCCGACGCGACTTTGAAGGATACCGGTGCGACACTCGTAGACGTAAAAAGCCGTAGCCATTCATCCTTCCATAGTTGCACTTCTTCGTAATGCAGTATTCTATGTTGACTAATGCCTTAATGGCACGACGGCAGGACATGGGACATGGGTTGTAGTGGTCGTGAGGCCATCTCGTATGGAACGTTTTTGAACGTCGAAAACTTGATGAAATTATCGGGCCTCAAAACCAGACGCACAGAATCGGCCGACAACCTTACCATGACCCGAATTTTTCTGAATGCTGTTGGGCTATGCTCTCATATAAAAATTCAACAGCGGGAGGAAGAGAGATATTCGCTGCCTCCCTACTATGCGTAGACTACACGGGGCTCGTCGCTCCGAAGCTTCTCAGCCGACCACGCAGAAGCATGGTATCTGGCGCTCGCGACGAGGGAAACACGATACGTACGCTTCAGACTTGGAGGGTTATCTTTAGAAGTCGTATTTTCGTCCTCGCTCTCTGTGTTGATCGTCTCGTTCATCAGACTGCGACTGCCCTCTCGTCCTCAACGAGACAAGTTGTGATTGAGCGACATCGCAGCCGCGAGGAGAGAGTGGCAAGGCTATTGTAGCCGACACAATCATAAACCGATCCCATCGGCTCGTGGTGATACCTGTGAGGCGCGCGGGGGTGGGTAGCGGGGCACAGTAAGCAGCAAACAGTAGGTACATTTGAACGCTTGTTGCCTCCCACGATGTGTGGAAATCCACGACGGTGCAAAGCCGGGCGCCAGTTTCGATTGCGATGTTGATCGAAAATGGGGCCCCATTTCCGAGTGAAAGCCGTCCCGAAAATGATACTCGAAAAAAATCACCCGAAAGTGGACCATTTTCGGGCCCACAAGGCTGACGATCGGTTTTGAAAACTGAAAACGTTCGGGTTCGGTGCTCATTTTTTTTCCATAAGAGATGGCCTGAGTTCGAATCTCACGACCACCACATGAAAACGCTTTTTAAAGCAAAGCGCATTTCCTCATGTCAAGAATCTGATAAAACACTCTTCCTTGGGTCCCCAGAGGTTGTGACGAACTTCGGACCAAGCACGCACGGCTCCATACGAAGACCAAAGACCCCGCTGTTCAGATGGGGGGGAGAGTGTTGTAAGGCTTAGATTGGGTAGGTAAAAGGTTACCTTTTATCCCTTTTACCAGTAGCCCAACGGGGTATTGCCTCAACACTGCCCTTCAGAATAGTACGTGCAATACGGAAGGGTAAAACGGGAGCTACTCGTACCGCAAAAACTGCCGTACTCCAATTCCAAGTAATTTGGTTTAAAAAGAACGTGGGTCCAGATATAAGGGGTTATACAGAAGGGTAAAACGGGAGCTACTCGTACCGCAAAAACTGCCGTACTCCAATTCCAAGTAATTTGGTTTAAAAAGAACGTGGGTCCAGATATAAGGGGGTTATAACGTTACAACTAAAAGATCGCAATAGGAGTAGTCATATTACGGGGGGCCATAGTAAATAAAGCCTACGGTACACACGAAAAACTATATATTTCCCTATTTTTACCCAATAGTTGGTCCTATTTACTCATGGTCCCCCGTGAATAGTAGAGCACAGGACAAGGATACCGTTCAATACGATTTACTTGAGAGCATGGAGTCCAGCAGGCGGTGTGCTGGAGTTGGTGTAGAAGGCACTCCTTACTAATTATAACTCTCCTGTAGTTTGCAGTAGACAAATAGGCACAGCATCGGTTGTATTTTCCACCTTAATTAACTATGTTGTAGTTCCGTTGAAGACCACACGCGCTTTGGTGGTGTCACCACCTACTAGATCATGTGCACCTACGCCAACGACGACGACACAACGTCAGGTTATTGTTTTGGCGGTGCTTCTCCCTATCTCCCCACATTGGAGGGCCTTAGCGTGGCTGCAGCTTCGCATTTTATTTCGTAAAATGTTGCGACAGAAAACTGTCGAGCCTTGCGGAAAGCCGGGGCTGTGGTTGGGTGGACCCCCCCGCCCTCCTCTCATGGCTTTTCCTTGGAAACACTGCGGTACTACAGCGATAAAGCTTGATAATCTTCCTCTGACACCGCGCTCTCTCCCGCTTCTCTGTACGTCGGCGCCTTTGCCTTGCCTTGCCTTGCCTTTGATGACGGCAGCACGGACATGGCGACGATCGAGAATTTGTGGCTCGCTTACACGAAGGGCAAGTTCGGGTACAGCGTGCAGAAGGACCTCTGGCGCAAGACTAAGGGGGATTTCGAGAACTTTTGCCGGCGTATTGGATGGACCACCACGGATTCCGAGGTACGGAACCCGGCTCTCTCTCTCCTATGCGTGTATCTGTCCATCCCTCTTTATCTCCATCTATCTCTTCCTCTCTCTCTTCCTCTCTCCCCCTCTTTCCCTCTCTCTCTACCCTCCCCGTCCCCGCATTTCTCTCTATTTTGACTCAAAATCTCTGTATTTTTCGTTCTATCTCTGTCTTGCTTTCTCTATAGATGTACACTGGAGCTCCATGTCTCGATGTTTTTTTTTCTCTCTCTTTCTCCGTTCGTTGATCTCTGTCGCAACGCGTGCCGTGGTCTGGAGGCAGTAGCACTGACTAGTGCACCGATTTTGTGGCCTGTGCTTGTTAACTCTCTCTAATTCCAGATTCCGCCCCCTTTTCCTCTTGAAGGCAAGAATGTTACTGTAGGAAAACGCGGGCTGGCCCCCTGACTGGCCGTTCCTGACCGCGCCCACCCCCCCACACCCACTAAAATCAGTACACTGAGACCGAAAAATGGTTCTTGTCCCGCCCCATTAGACCTGTCTCCTGCCATATTTGCTTGAAAAGTATTTACGGTTGTAGGAGTTCACACGTTTCAGCTTCGCTCTGTCGAAGCAGAGCACTCCCGCTGCTTGAACGGCGTTCGCTCTATTTCTTCCGAAAGTCTACCTTACACAAGGTGGAAAACATGCCATTTGCAATAATAGTATTGTGGTAACTGCAACTTGACCCTCAGATTCGCCTTGAGAACTGTAGAAACCTAGTTTCAAGTAATTCGTCTTCGAAGTATGGGTGCATTACACGTGAGGAGGTAGATCAAGGGCTGGGGCTCGGTGATCCGCTCAGCGTCGTCTCAACCCCCCCCGGCCCCCCGCCCCCGTCTCTGGAAGTGGCCACACCAGAAAACTAATCATTTCATTGGAAGCCGTCATCCATTGCATATCCTCCTCGCAAGCGGTTCTTAGTAGGATGCAGCGCACCCTTCATGCGACTCGCCCAGCACCTCACGGTGCTTCGCGCTTGATGCAAGCAATGTCTGCCTTCCTGGTCGGTGAAACCCCGACGTGCCCCGTCCCGGCATTGTAGGATACGAAGGTCTAAGATCATACGACTGCGGCCATGCATGACATGAGTACACGCCCCACCCCCTCCTCACCGTCCAACCCCGGCACTCGTCCCATACAAAGCCCCACCCCCATTGGACTGAGATCTCCTCGGGAAAGTTCGCCACGAACCAGAAGAGTAAAATTAACTCATTGGAATGTCGTGCCATATGTCAAAGTCCGCCGTCAGAGGCGGTGTCCTTAGCAAGGATGCAAGCTCACACCTCTCATGAGCGAGCTCGGGCCCAATACACGTACACGGCGCTTCCGGCGCTATATGGTGGCACTAGCAATGTCTGCCTGGTTGGTGAAAACCCAACGTGCTCCGTCCCGGCATTGTAGGGATGCGAGGGTCTATGGTCATATGACTACGGCCGTGCACGACATGAGTACACCCCCCCCCCCCCCATTCATGTGGGACGAGTCACCCTTCATGCGACTCGCCGAATACTCACGGCCCTTGCGCTTGGTGCAAGCATAATCTGTCTGATCAGTGAATACCCGACGTGCTCCGTCCCGGCATTTGCAGGGATGCGAGGGGCTATGGTCATGCGACTACTGCCATGCATAACATGAGTACCCCCCCACCAGACCCCGCCCCGCCCCGCCCCGCTCATTTTCGTTTAGGTGGAGCGCAAGCTGCGCTGGTTCGGAGCGAACGAGTTCATCTACGACGTGGACAAGGCCCCTAAGGGACACCTGCCCTTGACCAGCGCCCTGAGGGGCACCACTTTGCTGAAGGAGTTGATGAAGCACCCCGTTTGGGAGACGGAGTGGCAATGGGAGTAAGAAAAATCCAGTGCTGGGCAAATATCAGAACGCAACAGGGCAGGACGAAAGAGATGACGATTCTGAGACGAGACGAGACACGAGAAGACAAGCCAAGAGATGATAAGACACAAGAGGTTCACTCGAGCGCAAAAAACGAGATAGGTTTAAGACACGAGAGCGATGGCCCGCTCTCCCGCCATCGGAGAGTATGTAGCACCAACCGTTGCAGGATATTTTCGCGCCAACCATCGGCGATCACCTCTTTTGTGTCCTGCCCTGTCTGGGCTTGACTTGATTTTTCTTGTCTTGTCCTGTCTCGATGTGACTTTGGCTTGTCTTATCTTTTCAAGTTTTGGCTTGGCTTGACTCTTCGTGTCTTGTCTTTACTGGTTTCGTCTTGTCTTGTCTCATCTTGTCTTACCTTCTCTAGTCTGGTTTTCGTCGCGATGTTGCACGTGTAGTGTGGTGTGTGTGACGCATTTGCCTGGACAGTCTGGAAGGCAATTTTGAAGGCGGTAGTTTTCCTAGGGGAGCGGCGGCGGAGACGGGGGAGGGCGCGGGGGGGGGGGGGGGGGGGGGGGGGGTCGTGTCCGGCGTGCCCGCCGGCGCAGTCACAAAATGAATTGCCTCAAAATGTGCGCCGTGAGGTTTTCGCCATCAGTTTTTAAGTTTTTCTGAGCGCACCAGTACCAGTCCTATCAGCAGTCGGCCAGGTCGTGCACACGAACAAGGACGGGAATTGACTGCTGTCGGCGTGAAACGCGACGAAGGAGAAATATTTTGTGTGGTGATAGCTGGGCAGCAGCTGCCATACCTAGTGGCGCGATCGCAAGCATGGTTGGGGTTAAGGTGGGGGGAAGAGGGCAGGGGGTGCGGGAGTTGGCCACAATTGTGGGGGAGGCGGTAAGAGTACAGCGACGTTTTAATACCCCCGTGTCTTACGTACGCACCAGGTGTTGATTTTTTTTGTTTTGTATGACAGCGATTAGTGTTACGCAGCGGACGTTTTTTTCTCTCCTATCAACAATAGCCCGACCACAGTTTCTTACCTTTTTTTTTTACTTTTTCAGGCGTCTTGTGTTTGTTTTGTTTATGTTTCCCCCTGGGTACGTACTCGTAGGCGCTGGTAGTTCTGGTGTCTGGTGTAGATCCCCGGTTAGTAGAGCTAGCACGTTAGCCAAGTTGGAAGAGGAAAAGAGAGGGGGGGGGATAAAACAAAGAGGCACACACGCTCATGGATCAGCTCGTTCATGATTTTTTTCGGGACAACAGATCATAACAATACCACGAGAAGGAGGAAAGCAGGAGGAAATATATATTACGTGCATCTGTCTGGACCAAAGGAAAACGTCGGCGGCACCTCTGCAAAGTTTTTGCTGCTGGTGCTGTGCGCACGATGGTTTGTGTTCCTTAACCGTGTTTCGTTGCATGCTCATTGATTATCCTTTCAAGGGGCGCTATATAGTCGTGATGCTGTTGTTTCTGCTGTGGCGTTGCTGTGTTGTTTTCTCGTTTACTAGCATACCGAGCGTGCATTTATTTTGCGTTGTTTGGCGGTATGCGATAGGAGATAGGTGGTGGTGTGTCCAGTTTCCAACGGGTTTCGGGTTTCCGTATTGATGGATAGTTTGCCCTCCAAATTCTGGGCATGCATGTCTCTAGTCTACTACTACTACTACTACTACTACTACTACTACTACTAGTACAGTACTGCTGCTACTACCTACTACTGCTACGGCTATACTACTACTGCTACTACTGCTACTACTACTACTACTACTGCAGTCTACAAACAAACACAAGAACGGCTACGTACGTATCTTCTACGACTCGTACTACTTCCCACTCCTACGAGTACGAATACCAGGCACCTGGTAGTCGTTGTACAGGTGGCTGGGGGCCGGGGCCCCCCTCTTGCACAATGGGGGCGTCGTGAAAAAAATATTGTTGCTGTGGAAACATTGAACAACAATGAAGCAAAACCCACAATGTGTCGACAACCTTATAGGTACGCCTATGGGACGTAAAGGTGTGCCGCATCGTACAATGTACATGTCTCCGCAAGGATTTGGTCACGCCCGGCCACTGGTCACCTGTCCACTGTGTATAGGCTACCCCCCTTTACCCCCCGCCCCCCCACATCCCCAACATTTTGTAGTTCGTTTCGGGGTTCTCGTGCGATATGTCGATATTCTAACCTTGATCTAACTGCTGTCGTCATAAGAGTAAACACCGCGCCGGTGTTCTTGCTGCTGCTATTAACACTATACTATATTGGTACGGCGGTACTGCTGCTGTTGTTGCTGCTGCTGTAGGTGCAATGCATACTTCGACGGGCATGAAGTTGCTTCGAGTACTCGTACTCTTGTGTGACTCCAAAGATGATGACAAACTAAGTAAACTTTTTCTCCCCCGATCGCCGTCAGCGGGGGTTTTCCTATGCAACCCCAGCTCGGTCTAAAAAAAACGCAGCGAGGGCAGCGAACAGCAGCAGCAACGTCGGCAACACACAGCATCACCTTACCACTATCATCGTCATCGTCGTCTCGTGCACATACTATATCATATCATACCATATCATACTGATAGAACGTGGCTGGTGGCTGGTACGTACGTGCGCACAGAAATCATGCTCGTCCAAGGACCAGGTAAATAAACGGTAAAAATAGTTCTTGATATTAATATATTATTCGAAACAAAAGGTAGAAGGTGAAAAAAGAAACAGCGGCGAATTCAACCAACCAATCAGCAGCCTTCTTCTATTTCGATGACGTCACTTCTGGCCTTTTTCTACCTGGGTGCTTGCTGGGCGGCGCACTTTGTGCGACGTACCGCTGTAGCAAAAACATGCAGCAGTGGTAGACAGCAACAGTGATGACCCCGGCTAGAGAGATATCATTGTCAACAGCAGGGTGACCAGCACCACAGCCTCGCGGGGCTGAGCAGCAGAGCAGCAGAAGAGTATTCCAGCTGCCGTGTTTCTCTCGAGAGAGAAAGACCCCAGACAAGAACCACCCAAGACAGAAAAAAAGCATCAACCTGAGATTATACTACTCTCTCCCTCCTCTCGTCGAGTGAAGGGTGACACCTCCCCGGTGGGTTCTCCTCTTCTACTGTACATCTTGCCACAACATGAGGACGCAGCGCGCAGCCGGCCCCGTCGCTTCCCAGGAGGAAGGCCTGGAGCAGCTGGTTCATCTTCGGGCGAAGAATGCGCTGTGAGTGTGATGCCATCGAGGCGAGAGGGGTGCCTGATGTTCGTCGTATACTCTCATCTCGTCTTCGTCTTTGCTTGAGGCGCGCGACTGTCAGATAGGTGGCCGGGCCGTTCGTTTTTTGAGTCGGGTTCAACACCCTCTTTCCCCCATGCCGCCATGTTGTCGTGCCGGCAGCGGGCGTGTAATCGCGTGGGGGAGCTGGCGGTGGTTGTCTCCCTCCCCGCGATCGCTTTGATAGCGGGGTCCTCGGGCCCTCGAGACGGGAGTGCCGAAGCTTTTGAACATTGTCTGATTCGTGAGGAAATATGATGAGGAAGCGTCATACCACAAGTATCATTGTTGTGTACGTACGTGTGTGTTATTAACTACGAGTACGTAGTGGGTAAGCGTAAAGGCTTTGGTACGCACAGAGGTATACGATGATCAAGCATGAAGCCAACTTCTGGACGGCGGTTCTTGTGTTCTTCGCGCTCCGTGCTTCCTGCCCTCGACAGTCCTGTTGTCCTTTCGTGCCTCATGCACACACACGCCGGGTGGAAGCTGACGTGTTGCATGCATGCTAGGTTGTGATAATTTCTTGATGTGAGTGATGATTGAATAATGAATGCTTGATCGATGCTTGATGGTCGACGTAGTACACGCACTCGTATACATAAATGTCACTTTATCGCGCCAACGTGGTAACTGCTATATTAGCGACCTCTGGGCTCTAGACTGGGATCATGTGCTACCTGGTACATGACCGTGTGATGCGAGATGTAGACATACTCGCATCATTTACTGGTACATGGGGGCAACACTTTACTTGTGCGAGCGGTATCGATTACGTAGCGGTGCTGCTTGCTGCCACTGATGGTTGTTTCATGCGAAGTTATACATATACTTACGTACTTACCTGATATCTTGGTACTTAGTACATACTCAGGGCTGGGCACTTGCACAGCAGTAAAGCTACTGATTGACCTGGCCAGTATATTCGCCAGTATTTTTTTTAACTTACTTTAACTTACTTACCCCCCGAAAAACTGTATACTGCGCTGTCTCTCTCCTCTCTCCTCCCGAAACGCAATTGATGGGTTTCCGTACTAACCACAAAACGCCATCCCAAGCAACGGAAAACCACACAAATGTAAAAAAGGAGTAAACGAGAGAGGGTGGAGAGAGGAGAAAGAGAGCGAGAGAGAGACGGAGACTGTGCGCATGATGAGCCAGTTCTATAGTTCTCCAAAGGGCGTCCGACTCGTACCAGTACCAGTCATCGAGATTCAGTCATTGACTCGCTAGTACGAGTCCTTTTGAAGCACTGAGTCCCGAGGGTACCAGAAGCTGAAATGATTTCTGAGAGGACGACTATTATGGGATCGGAATCCAGAACAGGATTTTTCAACACCTTCGCAGGCTTTTTCTCCCGGGGACGCTAAAAAATGTCCCCTACTATCTCAACGAGCCATTGTTCAATCTTCGAGAGGAATCTATTATAAGTGGTATTGGCCGATTTAGCAGGCTCGAATTTCCAACGGATGGCCAACTCAGGCCAACTGGCCCTGTTTCGATTTTTTCATCGAAACGGGGCAAAAAACACGAAACAGCCACGTCGGGCTGTTTCGATTTTTTTTATTGAAACATGGTGAAAAATCGAAACAGAGCCAGTTGGCCATCCATCCGTTGAATTTCAAGCCTGTAAAATCGGCCAATACGACCAGATTCCCCTTGGAAATGGATCAATGGTTCGTTGGGATAGTAGTAGGGGGCATTTTTTAGCGTCCCCGGGAGAAAAAGCCTGCGAAGGTGTTGAAAAGTCATGTTCTCCGATCCCACAATAGTCGGCCTGAGTCCTCGCGAGTCCCTAGGGTACCGAAAGCTGAAATGACTGGTACTCGGAGGTAACTGGTGCTCTGACGGCCTTTGTAGTTGTTACTCCGCCACAGCGATGTTAGTGAGAACGGGTTAACGACCTGGGTCAAGAAGGGGGCGATGTTTTCTTTGTCGGATGCCCTAGGTGGGGGTGAGGGGCGGGGGCGGGGGTGTGTGCTCATGTCGTGCATGGCCGTAGTCGTATGACCATAGACCCTCGCATCCCTACAATGCCGGGACGGAGCACGTTGGGTTTTCACCGACCAGGCAGACATCGCTTGCACCAAACGCGAAGCGCCGTGAGGTGTTAAGCGAGTCGCATGAAGGGTGAGCTGCATCCTACTCTGAACCGCTTGTTTGTAAGGCGGACTTGCATATGAAGGACAGCCTCGAATTAATTGATTTGGTTTCTGGTGTGGCCACTTCCAGAGACAGTAATAATGGGTATACGATGATCTGCCTCATGGGTGCCTTACCATATACACACTAACTGGTACATGATACGATCGTTATGGGGTGAACGGAGGGGGCGTTGGGGGGGGTGCTCTTTCCATCCCTCTGATGGTCTTCTACCGCTTGCTCACGGCTATCCTTTCTACAAAAGAACAAGGCTCGCGCTTCGCGTTCGCGCCCCTCATAAAAAAACCGCATCCGTACATACCAGGGCTATTAGGGCCCACCAGATTACACAGCAGCCAGTAGTACACGAAGATATATACCTTCATTCGTGTCATAGGCAAGTTGATCATAGATGCCCCAGGGAGCCCGGGAGCCCTTTCGTCATCATGTACATACAAACATGTTGAAGTATAATGTTTGCGGTACAACAGCAAGCAGCACTTACACCAAAGGTGTATGAACTGCTGTTTACGGGGGACCATAGTAAATAGGACCTTTTTTCTAGTAAAACAATATAAGTATATAGGTTTTTGTGTATACCGCAGGTCCTGATTACTATGTTCCCCCGTAACATGAACATGTAGCGCATGATTCGCGCTGAAACATCCGCAAAGTGTTCCTTTACAAATAACAACAACAAAAACTGATCCATATTATGTATGTACGTACGATAACATAATATAAATATCGCGCAGCTTGCAACAAAAAAAAAAGAAAAAGATGGCGAGTATCGGCCAGTGAGCTCGTTCGGTAGAACTCGCAGCACAGCCAAAGAGCTAAAAAAAGACGTCCCTTACTATCGTACCGCTCTGTTCCGAAGTATAGGGGAACTTTTTTATTTAATATTAATGTGCGAACCGTCCTTGTATGGAACAGAGTGGTATGATATGTCAGAGAGAAACTTATGATGACCGCTACTCGCGAGAACGGGGTTTGGTTTCCCTGCCGACAACCTCAACACCGCCACCGCCGTGTGATACACCTGGCACGTACCTGGCACATACATGAGGACGAGGGGCGACGTGACAAAGTTGAGTGCTGTCACCTTAAGGGCTACGTATGACACCTCGTTATTTTCCTGTTACGACTCATACAGAGGCTACGTATTATATACTGCTTCTGTAACATGTGAAACCTGGTGAGCTATTTTGGTTATGACCCGTTTTTTTGTTTTTTGTTTGTTTTTTCATGGGCCATGTGTGTGTTCTTCCCTTCTTTCTACCCGTCGACATCCAGCACACCCAGTGTCTGCCGATTCTTCATCCTAGAGAGATACCAAGTTCTGTGGTCACAAAACTACATGGATGGGCTGTCACGCCTAATCTATTGACCCGTTTTTCGCTGATTTTCTTGTCATATTATATGTTGGCCTTACTATATATCATAGCATAACTTGCATAGAAATGAGTGCCTATCCCCTTTTACCTGTCTGCATGTACAAGTAGTGGCAGTATACTGGCACAAACAAGTAGCAGCAGTATACTGGCACGTATCGCCTCTGTGGCTCCAGAGGGGACAGCAGTACGATATGTCGAACAAATAAGATGCTCGTATATATGTACGCTCGTAGGGCGATTCCAGCATCGAACGGCTGCTAATAATGCAGGGTGTGTGTCTGAACCCGAACGGCAATATTAATACTGTAGTAACATACTAAGGAACTAACCCTCTACGGCACAATCATATGATAATACTACAGAACTCGCAAGTATGGGTTATTTATCATTTATCATGTTATGTAGCCCTTCAATTTTTTTAGGATCTCCTGCGACTGTTAGTTGATGATTGATAAGGCCGCCCTCCTTTTTTTTCGTCTTGGCCGTTACACCTGTGGCCCTGGATTGCGATATTACGATACATACAGCAGTCAGTACGCGACGGATGTTGATGATCTGATAATTTCAAGAATTTGAGACTGAGATTTTGGGGGGGAAATAATAATGTGACCTCTTTGTACTGAAAACAGTGTGGAACACACCCAGTCTTACATGATAAGAATTCCAGTCTGGCCAAAAATAAGAGATTCTTAACATCTGTCGAGTACTGCTGTACCCCAGTGTATATATAGATAATATGTGGTACCTGGTATGTATCATAATACCAAATTAATGGTAAGATATCTTCCGTCTTTTTATTAGGGTGGGCGTGCACCTTGCGATATTTCCTTGCATTGGACGTGAAACACCTATGAACGCGTAACTACAGCAGCAGTAATATGAGCAAAGTTTGAAGCCTAACCTTTTTTGCGACACCACCAGCGTTGAGCAGCCTTGAGCATATAGAGGTAGGCTATTCTAGTAGCTACATCATCAGCAGCGCTCGCCGCTGACCGCGATTTTTTTATCCAAAATTCTTACGTAGCGTCGCCCCCTTAAAAAGTGAGCCTAGCGTTCTTATTTTTTACTCCTGTGGTTTATTTATTATTCGCGTCACCCCCCCCCCCCCCCCCCCCCCCCCCGAGGAAAAGAGACAAATAATGTGATCTGGAGAAGTTTGGTGCACTAGACAGCGAGAAAACGATCGCTATCTTGCGAGATAGATGGTGGCCACAGGCGGCGAAACAGGGAGGGAAAGGGGATAGGATTAGCAAAAAGTTTCTCTGTAATATATGGAAACAACGTAATGAGCGCCAAAATGTTGGAGGTGTCTCTATTAGGAGTAGGAACGGTGCTCCGTCTCGAAAGGGATGCGTGGTCAATGGTCAAATGACTAAGGCAAGCAACAAATGAGTACGCCCCCCCCCCCCCCCCCCCGTGCGGCTGGTGCTTAAATCGTCACTTTTCAGTCGTCAGTGTTTTCCTCTCATTTCTCAAAAGAGTTACATTAAAAAAAATGTATCTCTACTACTCGCACAGCCGTTTCTTATGCGAAAATGGGCTAATAACAGATAGCGCCTACCGGCGTGTGTCTGTATATGCACGATTTGACGCGAGTCGACCAGAAAAAATATGTTGAACTATTGTGTTGCGATAAAACAAACTGAAGGCGCGCACCGTAGTAGTAGTAGTAGTAGCAGGGGCGAGGGGTTAGTGCCTGCTATGCGACCCCCCGCATCTGAGCTGCGAAAGCGAGAGAGCTGAAGAAGTAGGGCGAAGGTCATACTACAGCAGTAGATTGGATGGGGGGGGGGGAAACCCAAAAAAAACGAAAACAAAAACGAAAACAAACAGCGCTTTCGTACATACAACGAACCCGGCGGTGTTTTATTACTTGCATTTTTTCAGCCCTATATTCAAAGCAGTTACCAGTAGTTGTTCCTGTTCGTTCTATCTGAACGCCCTAGTATAGTGGCTGTAGCGCTGCTCTCAAGTTTTTGAAGATGGCTCTTGTGTGCGTGTCATCCCCGTTCGTACGCAGAGCTATATATGCACTGAGACTACGACGGTTGTTTTAACGTTTGAAAGTGTGTATCTGTCTCAGGTGTGGGTGCGTGTGTGTCTTGTCAATCACATTGAACCGTGATATCTACATACCCAACTATGTTACCAGCGACATCTAGCACGCCCTGGGGGCGGGTGGGAGGGGGGGGGAGGGTCCGTAATAATCGATTGTTATTCCTAAGAGATGTTCAAGTCTCTGTGGTCACAGGACGTGACAGAGGGTAGAAAGCAAACAGTGACCACCCACCACCACCACCGCCGCCACTACCACAACTGCCGCCACCACCACCCATCACCACCCCCCCCCCCCGTAATAATCGATTGTTATTCCTAAGAGATGTTCAAGTCTCTGTGGTCACAGGACGTGACAGAGGGTAGAAAGCAAACAGTGACCACCCACCACCACCACCGCCGCCACTACCACAACTGCCGCCACCACCACCCATCACCACCCACCCACCACCGCCACCACCCACCCCCTACCATCACCCCCCACCACCACCCCCTACCCGAGTGAAAGACAAGTTATGCGCATACATACCATTCTGTCCAGAACTGTAAGGACCGTATTATATGTCTAGTACCCTGGTGTATGTACCCACTGGTATACTCAAACGGTCCTTACATTCCGCACAGAGTGACTGGTTGTGTTCGCTCGATTGCTTACCTATCTGCTTGGTGCAGATTGCAGATACTGCTGTTGCTGTACTCGTCTACTATGCTCCGCTTCGCATTGATTGGTTGTTTTTCGCTACCCACAGAGTCCATCACAACAACAGCAGCTAGCTGCAACAGCGGGCGGTGTATTTCACATTTTTATTTTTGGATATTATGCGTAATATGTTCGCTTTTCTCTTCTACAGTATCTTCCGTTCCTGATTCGCCGTTCAGCTGTACACAGCAGTACACACAATTGCTGCTGATCATTTATCCCGTGTCCCGTCGTGTCCACGTCAGCCGTCAGTCATCATATGTATACAGCTTAAGTTGTACCGCCTTTGCCGTAGACAGAGTCGTGCATAGTAAAAACGTAAAAACTCTTACCAGAGTATATACGAGTGAACACAGCCAGCAGCAATCAGAACCAAGTATGGCTAGGAAACACAGGGGGGATATACAATTTTAGTGTCCATCCTACAGTTGTAGGTTATGATTGCTATGCCTCTCCCGGTAATATACGGTACTGTAATACCGCAGTAGTATTGCACTACCTGGTATCATATATACCAGTATATGATATGGCACACATTCCTGTACTGCTACTCCTCCTGGTGTACGTACGTAGTTCTTGGTGACGGCGAAAAGGCATGGCAGCGCGCCAATAAGTAGTTAAAGTTGTCGCGTAAGCACCAGCCGCCCTCCCCGACGAACCAATGGTACACAACAGTCGGGACATTGGCCAAAAGAAAACAGCTATCTATGTACGATGATACGAGTACTCGTACTTTGCAGGGGTTGACCTCCCCGCAACCCTTCCGTTCCTTGAGTCCCCGCGCTTGGTGCTAGCAATGTCTGCCTGGTCGGTGAAAACTCGACATGCTCCGTCCCGGCATTGTAGGGATGCGAGGGGCTATCGTCATACGACTACGGCCATGCATGGATATCGAGTACACCTCCCGCGGCGCTTCGCAAAGCTTGGTGCAAGCAATGTCTGCCTGGTTGGTGAAAATCTGGCGTGCTCCGTCCCGGCATTGTAGGGATGCGAGGGTCTATGGCCATACGACTACGGCCATGCATGACATGCGGCTAATGAGTACACCCCTCCCCCCCCCCTACCCGCCGGGGCAAGCAAAGCAAAGGCGCCGCTGCTACGTAGAGCGAGACGCGCAACAGCAGCAGCAGCAGCAGCAGCAGCAGCAGCAGCAACAACAACACCAGTGCAGTTAATATTAGACTGATGATATTTGGCTTTGGTATACTGATACATTACTCTCGGTAGGCGTTGTTTCCCCCGCCAACCATCTTGCTGCTGTAGTTTTTTCGCCCCGCCCCCCTCTCCCGGGTGTATGGTTGCATCTTCTTTTTTTTTGTTTTTACTTTTTCGTCATGGAAGTTGTGTTTGATGTGGGCCTATAGTTTATGTTGTTTTTTTTTCCCCTTTTTTCTTCTTTATAAAGTAAAAAGTACGGCAAAAAAAACATCCCACACTAGTAACTCCAAGTAGTTTGGGCCTAATAAAACGTGGGCCCCGACGAGAAGCGCAACAGCACACAGCAGTAGTAGCAGTAAAGTTCTTGTTGATCATCGTTATGTTGGATTGATAATAATATGGTCAAGATTGGTACGTAGAAAGATTGGTTGGCGTTGTTCCACCGCCAGTCAAAGGATTTTGTTTCGTCCCGCCCCGCCCCCCCCCTCTCTCGGGTAGTTTGCAACATTTATTCACGTTTTTCGTCGTGGAAGTTGTGATGGTGCCGGCTTATTAATTATATACGTATGTGATTTGTTTTGTTGTTGCCCTTTTCCTTTTCCGAAAGTGCGAAAGAAAAAAAAGGACGGCAAAATAAAGTATCCCACACTAATTCCAAGTATTTCGGCCCCCAAAAACGTATGTCCACTTCTGAGAAAATAAGGGGATGCAATATGTATGTATATACATATTCCTATGTGTGCGCGTTCTTTTCGCACGACACGATTTCTGTTCCGTGTTACGATTCGCAAGCATACTGCTTGCTGTCCTGTCTGCTCTGTCTGTATCCACCCCATGGGCCATGAGCTCCCTTTTTTTTTCTTTTTTTTTCCCCCCATCCCCAAGGGTGCACAAAAAAAAAAGTTATCGACACCACCCCCCCCCCCCCCCCTATATTGAAGGGAAGAAACCGGACCGTTGTGATCCCAGAAAACAATAAGTCAAGTTTTTTTTTTATCACCCCCCCCCCCCCCCCCCCCCCCC
>MEHQ01004566.1:429111-434701 GCA_008828725.1 Saccharina japonica | reverse complement strand
CCCCCCCCCCCCCGCCCTCTCTCTCCATTTCGTGCTGGATTGTTCACCGCGGTGGCAGGTGGCGCTCCTGGAGTATCGAGGGGCTCAGTGAAACGGCCAGGGAGGAGCCGGAGGGCGTCGGGAAGAGGTCGGGTTTCAAGGTGCGTTGGCGTTTTGTTGTATGTATGTGTGCCGGTGGTTTCCTGGCTGTCTTGCCGTACGTACCACGACCACGACCATTACTACCACTACTGCTACTAACTATTATTAACTACCTGGTATACGCCAATACCACTACCACGACCACCATCTATCTGCAACAGGAATACCACCTACTGCCAACAATACCAGCAACAACAGCAGCAATAACAGCAGCAACAATAACAACAACAGCAGCGGCGACAACAGCAGCAACAACCTATATGGGAGATGACCCTTTTTTTGGAGGATCATCTCCCATAGGCAACAACAAAAGCGACAACGGCAGCAACAGCAACAGTAGCAACCACAACACGACACACAACAAAAACAACAACCTATTAATAGTCTCTTGCACCCTGTTTTGCAGCCTATGAGTAGTCTCTTACACTACTGTACGTACACCTCTTCTGCAACCTTATTTATAGTCTCTGGCGCCTCCTCTGCAACCGATTACTAGTCTCTTCACACTGCGTACACCTCTTCTGCAACCTATTAATAGTCTCTGGCGCCTCGTCTGCGACCTATTAATAGTGTCTCTTGCACCCTCTTCTGCCTACTGCTGCACCTCTGAATCGTGTTTCAATCGTGAAAGGCGTCTCCCAAGGCGTGGGAACTGTTCTACGAGAGCTTCTTGCTAGACGTCGGAAACAGCAGCCTGGTCACGGAGCTTTCAAGGTGGGCACATCCACGGGGGAGGAGTTTGACTAGACAAAGGGCGGGTAAGGGGGGGGGGGGGGGGGGGCAAGTAGGGGTGGGGTAGGAGAGTTGGGGGAGGGGGGGCGTGGTTGGGGAGGGGGGTGTACTTCGTTTTCATGCATGGCCGTAGTCGTATGACCATAGACCCTCACATCCCAATAATGCCGGGACGGGGCATGTCGGGTTTTCACCTACCAGGCAGACATTGCTAGCACCAAGCGCGGTGCGCCGTGAGGTCTTGGGCGAGTCGCATGAAGGCGGGGCTTGGAGAGTGGGGGTGAGAGTGGGGGGGGTTAGAAAGGAAGCAAGGGAGGAGCAAGGGGGTAAGAGAAGAAAGATGGGGGAGTGCAAAAACCGGCGTTGGGGTCGTGGCGTTCCCACCTGGGATGGTCCCACCCGAGTACGTCAAAATACCCCTGCTACTGCGGCTGCTGCTACTGCTGCTACTGCTGCTACTGCTGCTACTGCTATTCTGACCGCGAATCCGAACGAGAACATTGCTCGTGCTCACAAGCCAAGAGTTGGCACACCTAATAGTAAATCAACAACGCTGTTCCATTTCTTTCCTCACACCCCCGTTGATTCCTGCAGGAAACACCACGGGGCTTCAGATACCACTGGCTTCGATACCAAGGGGGGGGTGATCGCAGGCGTCCCCGCCCCAGCCCCCGCTCCCACCGCGAGACCCACCCCCGCTCCCACCCCCGCGCCCGTCCCCACCACCCTGTCAGAGTGGGGAGGGGCAGAGGGCGGCGTGAGGGGGGGGCACGTGTTCGGGTACCTCGCCGGAAAAAGCGGGTCCTCTGGAGGCACCGACGTGGGCGAGGATAGCGAGCAGTTTTTGGCCTTGTCGCGGGAGAGCTCCGGGGTCAGCGACCTCATTTTCGGGATGGAAACGTCCGGGGTAAGCAAGAGAATACAACATGCGGTCGTCTGTGTTTTTTTTTTTATCATCTATCTTTATATCAATTTTCGCTGTCTCTCTCTCTCTCTATCTCTCTCTCTTTCTCTCCTCTCTCTCTCCTCTCCCTCTCCTTTATGTCTTTTTATCTCTTTCTCTTTGGCCCCCTGTCGACCCCCCTCCCCGCTTTCCGTCGCCTCTCTCCACTCGCGCCATACCTGAAAGTAACTCCAACGACCCCTCGTACGCTCAATCCCTCCCTCCGTCCCGTGCTCGCTCGCCGCGTGAACGACGTGATATTTACTATACTTGACTCGACAAACGCTGACGCTATAATGCTAACGCTATAATGCTAACGCTATAACTCTAACGCTATAACGCTAACGCCAACGCTATAACACTACCGATATCGCTAAAAGCTAACATCAACGCTAACGCTAAACTATTCACCCGTAAACCCCAACGCTAACGCTATTAATATCAGCGCTAACGCCCAACACTAGCGCTACACGCCTAAACCAAAATCCCAACGCTACCGCTAACACCATCGTAACACCATCCCCAGCGCTAAACGCTACTAACGCAAACACCAACGCCAACACTATAACGCCAACACTAACGCCAACACTATAACGCCGACACTATCGTCAACACTATCGCCAACACTGTAACGCCAATACTAACGCCAACACTATAACGCCAACACTATAACGCCAACACTATCGCCAACACTAACGCCAACTCTTAACACTGCCGCTAACGCCAACACTAACGCCAACACTATCTCCAACACTAACGCTAAAGCCAACACTAACGCCAACTCTTCGCACTGCCGCTAACGCCAACCCTAACGCTCACGGCGGGTATTGCAGTCGTACGACCGCCACAGCCGACGCGGGAGGACGAACTCGGTGGGATCAGTGGAAAATTGCGAGACCTCGAACTGGGCGAACGGACCCATGACCGCGAGGCTCTCCGACACCACCTTGGGAGAGAGCGTGGAGGAAAAGCGAAGGGAGGTGAGGCATGCGGCGGGAGGGAGAGGGGGACGCGCGGTGGGGGGGGGAGGGGGTATGTGTTGGTATCGGCCGTTGCTTTTGGTGTTGGTGTTAGTGTTCGTCGGGTGTGTTAGTGTTGAGGTGCACTGTGGCGGGGGGGGGGGGGTGGGCGGGGGGGGGGGGGGGCGTGGGGGGCGGAGGGAGGGAAGGGGCAGGAGGGGAGAGGGAGGGGAGAGGGAACGGCAGGAAAGGAGGGGCCCGGGAGAAGGGGGGGGGAGCGAACCGCAGGGGCGGCGGGGCGTATCTGGCTGTGGGCCCAGCGAAAGATGACGACTTCGATACCGCGGTGGTGTGCATACCCACCTTCTGGGAAATGCACTCGCGTGGGGGTTGGTGGAGTTTCAAGATCGTCGAACGTCCACTAGCTTCGCCTCCCAAAGCCCGCTGACCCTCCCCTGCCACGCCCGTGTTCTTCTTTTATCTCGCCGTCTCTGTCTGTCTGTCTTTCTTTCTGTCTGCCTGCCTGCCTGCCTGCCTGTCTGTCTGTCTGTCTGTCTGTCTGTCTGTCTGTCTGTCTGTCTGTCTGTCTGTCTGTCTGTCTGTCTGTCTGTCTCTGTCTCTGTTTCTCTCTCTCTCTTTCTCCCTCGCGCACACACTCTTTCTCTCTCCCTCGCTCCCCCGTCCCCGTTTTCACCCACCGTCTCGTCCACGATCGGCACGACGGAACAAAAACAAAACGATATCGCGCGTGATGGAACAGGACCACTTGAACATGCTCCGCAAGTCGTTCACCCAGGCGCGCAACCGAAGGCTCCGCAACGTCCCGGACGACAGCGTGTCCCCCTTCCTCGGCGACGAGCTCTCGGTGCACCACAACAACTACTTCGGCTCTCCCTGGGGGGGGCGCGGTCGCCTCGGGTCCGACGGCAGTGGTCTTGGCGGCGATGGCAGCGGTAGTGGTGGTGGTGGGGCTGGGGGTGGGGGTGGGGGTGGGTGGAGAGGGTACGACGGCGGCTGGCCAACTACCGGGGGACACCACGCCGCGTTTGGTCACGTTCACTACCACCACCACCACCAAAACCACCACCACCAGAGCCAGCATCAGCATCTGCACCAGCTGGGGCACGGTGGGCCTAGCGGTGCCGCGGCGACGGCCACGGTTGGGGCCGGGGCCTCGGCTGTCCCGTTCGGCCCTGTGGTGCGGCAGGCGTCGTCCCTCGGTCGGCAAGCGATACAAGCAGGGGCTCAAGCGGTGCCGGTGGTTCCGGCGGCGGCAGCGGCGGCTGCAGCGGCAGCGGTAGCGGTAGTGCAGAAACAGGAGCTGTTTTTCCGTCCGACCCCGGCGGTGTCGGCCATGGCGACGGCCCCCCAGCCGCCTGCTGCTGCTGCTGCTGCTGCTGCTGCTGCTGCTACGGCAGTAGGTGCCACGGATGCAGCAGCAGCAGCCGCGACGGCGCCGGTCGTGTCTTTCGAGATATTGCCAGATGCTGTTGCTTCTGCTGCTCCTGTTGCTGCTACTGCTGCTGCTGCTGTGACCGGCGCGATAGGGGACGAAACCGCTTCGACACCGGCATATGTGGCGGCAACAGAAGCAGCAGCAGCTACAGCTGGGAGGAAAAGGGGTAACGAAGGTGGTCCATCACACGGTCGTGACTGCGGCGGCGGCGGTGGTGGTGGTGGTGGTGGTGGTGGTGGCGCCGGCGTTCCTTCAGCTTGCGGTGCCGACGTGGTCGTGTCCACAGACTTCGGTGGCATCCCGCACACCGTCCAGCACGATCGAGATCGGGATCATAAGAACCACCAGCACCAATATCATCAGCAGCAGCAGCAGCAGCCAATGCCGCCGAAGCACCAGCACCAGCACCACGACCAGCAAGAGCCGTTCCGATGGATGAGTGCGCTCGCGCACCCACCGCAGCCGCAGCCGCCGCCGCCGCTGCTGCCGAGAGTAACGTCTCCGGGGGCGATGGCCCTCCCGGAAGCAGAGCGCGGGCGGAGTGGGTGGCCGGCGGCGAGGGCCGCGGGGGGCAACCGGGTGCCCAGGACCGCGGGCGGCGGTGGGGGCGGGATGAGCGCGAAGTCGACGTCGGCGCTGGACAAGCTAGCGCACGAGCAAGACCATGGCCAGGCGGTAAGGAGGGGAGTAGGGGGGGCAGCGGGGGGGGGGGGGCGTACTCAGTTGTTGCTGGCTAGTGATTCGACCATTGACCCCGCATCCCTTTCGAGAAGTGGAGGGGGGGGGGGGGTTGCGCCGCCGTGGTTGTGGCACCCGGCATTGTAGGGATGCGAAGGTTCTTATGATGTCATTCGACTAACGTGGCCATGCATGACATGACCTGAGTACACCCCCCCCCCGCTTTCACATCTCAGACAGATTATGATGTACATATTTTAGGTATTCGCCTGCTGTTGTGAAAGCTTGTGCAGGATCTGTACGAAACAGATCCCAAGCCAGGAAACATGTACATACTACTACTGTACAGAGTAGATGATGCACAGATCATACGGGTCCCACCCGGCACCATTGGGCTAGTTAATAAGACCATACAGGCTGCTTGGGAATAGATAAGACAGATCTGGCGACATATGCTAATACGGTCGTATAGAGGAGCACCATTTTTTTTTTCTTTCTGAGGCGTCGCTTAAGGGAGCTCTGTACTAATAGTACGTAAAAAAAGTGATTGGTTTTTGAGAAAAATGAAAATGCAACAATCCGATTTGAAAAAAAAAAGGGTCCTTAAGGTATACGAACGAACAAACATATTGCAAAAAATAAAAAATAAATGGCATTCTGACGATTTTGGGTTAAGGAGCA
>MEHQ01004566.1:372208-419334 GCA_008828725.1 Saccharina japonica | reverse complement strand
TATACGTAGGGCCATATTGGGATTTTTGGTCGTAATCTCGAGGTAGTAAAGCGTGCATTTCTTCTTTTTATTTTTTCAAGCCGTCTTTCGGGTGGGGATACTGAAGTATATACGTAGAGGTCCTCATGCTGACGAGTCTCGAAAAAAATTGCGAGGTACATACGTATCATACCCAGATTGTATACGTAGACGGCGACTATTTACAACCTATGGACTCTGCAGAACTTACGTGCAGTCCACACTCTTATTATCATGAGCGATATAGTGTTGTATCGGATGAAACGGGGTGCCCAATAGACTACGATACACCTCCGTTTTGATTGGCCAACCATCCCCTCTACCCCGATCCCACTCGGACCAGATCTCCTTCGGCGCCCTGCTCCCACTTAGAGTAGTAGGTGCAGAAGTATAGGGTTGGGGTTAGGGTTAGGGTTAGGGTTGGCAGAATAGCGTGTGGACTGGACTGTAGTTAAGAGCTGCAGCCCACGGACTGTACGTAGTTGCTCTCGGTTGTATGTAGCATACTTAACCCATAGACCCTCGCGCATCCCTACAATGCCGGGATGGGGCTGCCTTGTCTGTCTGTCTGTCGTTCGGTTGCGGCACTCTTTCCTGTGTGAAGCCTCTCAAAGCAGTTGCTTCGCAGGTGTGATGATAACACAAACAAAAAGTGCCGAACAAAGTTTGAGAGCAGACAGCAGAAGTGCAGGCAGGCCAGAAACGAATGTTTTGTTTGGCTGACGAAAATGAACAGAATCGTTGATATCGTCTTGTCTGTTTTGTCCGTCTTGTCTCGTCTTGGCTTGTCCGTCTTGTCTGTTTTGTTCGTTCGTCTGTTTTTTGTCTGTCTGTCCGTGTATGCTAGATTTTGGAGATGGACTTGATGTCGAAAACCGACCTGTTCGATCGCCTGGACACGAGCGGCGTGTTCACAGAGCCCGAAGCATCCGGCATGGCTCGGAACCTGCTCCTTGCGGTGAGGTTGCTGTAAACGAGCTATATACTGCATATTAATGTCGCTATTAATACTTATATTATCGGCAAGCGCACCCAAAACACGCCTTTTACACATGCATGCCGTTATCTCTCTATAAAGCCAACACACCCAGCATTATATATGTGGTACTCTTCGATAATCTCTCACCAGTATCCTGTTAGACCGCTGCGAAACAAGCGTACCAGTATATAGTTAGGTTGGTTGGTTCTATGTACGCACGATATACTTGGTTATTTTTCGCAATTCGGGGACGATATGTGGTACACTTCTACACACCTCGCACAGATTATCTACAGATAGATCATCTACGGATACGTAGATAATCTATTAATAACCTAAACCTGAGACGCATGCTACGGTAGAGGTGCACCATGTTTTTGCCTCATAAGGGTGGTCACTTAAGTAGCGTCATACCTCACCCAAAAAATGATTTTGGAGGAAACTAAAACTGCTGCCGGATGAGAAATCTCGTGACCGAAGTATACTTGAAACATATTTCGTCACAAAAATGAAAAAACGACGAATTTGGGTTAAGGAGCCCGATCGTTCAGAAAACGACTCAGCCAAAAAGTGCTACCTCTACCGTAGCACGCGTCCTGACGTTATGAGCTGTTGTGCAGGATATGTGTAGTACAGATCCCACTCAGGAAAACCTTACCTTTCAATAGACCATGCAGATTATTTCGGCTACACGAGCTATATATCATACAGATCATGAACTGGACATGATCTATCTGTAGATGATCTGCCCAAGGTGTGCAACTTCCATGTATGCCTGTATGTATGTATGTATGTGACCCGTGCGATTTTTGTTTGCTCGAAAAGGTCGACAATAACAAACAGTTTGTTGCAATATATATATATACTTCGAAGTAAAACGTTTGATGAGTTGGGCTAACACGATCGTGTTCTATATATATACTTCGAAGTAAATTGTTTGATGAGTTGGGCTAAAAGGTTATTGTTAGAGAAGCGTATACCATTATACAGTACGCGACACATGTTAAGAATCTCTTGTTTTTGGCCAGACCGGAGTTCTTTTCTAAGACTGGGTGCGTTCCACACTATTTTCAGCACAAAGAGGTCGCATCCATATTTCCCCCCCAAAATCTCAGTCTCAAATTCTTAATTATCAGATTCTTGACATCTGTGTCGGTAGCATCAGCTCAGCCGCTGGCATATAGGTCAGTTTGCGGAAGGCATTGCCAAAATCCACCTCGCTGCAATGAGAATCACACCCAGGAGTGTCTGCCGATTCTTGATCATAGATAAAACAGACTGGTGAGATTATGTAGTATAGAGTTAGTGTGGATTGGTAAAATTTTGACACAAACGGGACACGATACTTGATTAATTTAGCGAAAGGGGGAGAACAATATGCAACCTTTACCTTGATTCATGATTTCTCATGATTTCTCTCCCCGTGTGATTTTTTGCTTGCTCAAAAAGATCGACATTCGCAACCTTGATTTTATGTTTGTTTTAAAAAAAAAATCTCACTTTTATGCAATGTGTACCCGGCATGCATCATATGTATGTCTTGTGTGTCCCGTGTGAATTCTTGCTTGCTCAAAAAACAGATCGACAAATGCAACCAGCACGGCTTCTGCCACCGGGACGTGAAGCTGTCCAACCTGCTCTACCCGGGGCCGGCCTCCTCTCACGGGCCCGAGAGCGTGCTGCTGGCGGACTTCGGCATGGCCACCACGGCGGGAAGGGACGGGCTCGTCAGGGGAAGGTGTGGTCTTACTAGGGGTCCTCACTATTAATAGTGGTCACTAGTGTATACTAGGTATAATGCGAGGTTATACGTACTCAATTATTGCATTGTAATATTTCTCTTTCTTTTTTTTTTTTCACTCACTGTTGGCCATGGTATTGCTGATCATCGGGCATATATTACGAGTATATACCAGGTAGCACTTTTCGGCAGCAAGAAGGAGTAGGAGAATGATAGGAGAATGCTCTTGGAGCGCTTCTTTCTTTTTTTATTTTTTTTCCATACGTACGGGTTTTCTTTGTTTGTTTATTGTTGGTTTTTTTTTGGAGATGTCCCGTTTTTGCTTTTTTTTTTCGTTTTTCGTTTTTTTTTTCTTGGGGTTTATGTTTTTGTTTTGTACGTATTTTGTTTTTTGTATTTTTTTTATGTTGTATTTTTTGTATTGTTTTTTTGTTTGTTGTAGTTTTATGCGTTTTTTTTTATGTTTTGTCTTCTTTTTTTGTTCTTTTATATTCAAAGAAGATTTTTTCTTTTTCTCTTCTTGCTTGTTTTTTTTTGTTTTCCTCCTTTCTTTCTCATTTTTAGGTCTTCATTTGTACCTACCTGGTACGTATGTAGGTCTTTATTTTCATGTTGGTGTGAGGGTTGGGTCTCCTTAACCTCTTGATAACTGGTCCCACGATCTTGGGGACAAACTACTTGGAATTAGTGTGGGACATGGTTTTCAGTTCTGAATGGGTTAAGCTCCCGTCGATGGTGCCAGTAAGCGTCGTTATATACCGTAAGTACAGGACACCTATACTAAGTATAATACTAAGAAGAGGAGAAAATTTAAGCAAGGCAGGCTTGAGAATCAATCAGTTCACAAGGCAACTTTAAGAATTGCGGGAGCCGTTTATACGGATAGTTCGTTTTACAACGCACCCGTTTTCAAAATAAACGAAAGAAAAAACCCGTCAGCCTGGGCCCAGCATTTCCCTTTTCTTGCTATTTAACAAGTATAAAAATAGGTGTGTCATGTCCTGTACTCAGTCTGTCCGTACGTACGTAGGCGTCATACGGTGGGGGGGGAACGCTATGTAGGTATATACCTGGTACCATACGTATTTGCCGCCATTTTGATGCATATATATATACAAGTATATATATATGCCGCCTGCTTGTGAATGAAGAAGTTTTGATAAATTAATGGCGCGATGGTCACGACCTGAAAAAAAATGTAGTCTCCCGGCATCGCTTGCCCAGCAGGCGATGCTCGGGATGGAGAGCGCGAGGCTGTATGGGGTGGGGAAAAAAAAAAAAAAAAGTGGGGGTGGGGTGGGGTGGGGTGGAATGGCTATTGGGGGGCGCGGGTGGTACTCGTGTCATACGTAACCGTAGTCGTATGACCAGAGAGACTCTCGCCATCTGACGGAGCACGTCGGGTTTTCACCGACCAGGGGAAGACGCAGGCTTGCACCAATAAAGCGCGAAGCGAAACGTGAGGTTGTTTGGCGGTCGCATGAATGGCGAGCTACTTAGTTGCATCCTACCTAAGAACCCGTTGGTGAGGCGGGAGGGGGGACGCAGGGTTAGTGCAATTTTGGTCGGTTGAACTTCACCTAATACAAGTGTTGCATTATGGGGGCGTGGACTGGTAGGCCGTGTTTTTGAGACGACCTGGACGGCGTGTATATTTTTGTTGACGGAGGGGGAGAGAGAGAGAGAGAGAGAGAGAGAGAGAGAGAGAGAGAGAGAGAGAGAGAGAGAGCGAGGGAGAGAGAGAGAGAAAGAGAGAGAGAGAGAGCGAGGGAGAGAGAGAGAGAAAGAGAGAGAGAGAGAGCGAGGGAGAGAGAGAGAGAAAGAGAGAGAGAGAGAGCGAGGGAGAGAGAGAGAGAAAGAGAGAGAGAGAGAGCGAGGGAGAGAGAGAGAGAAAGAGAGAGAGAGAGAGCGAGGGAGAGAGAGAGAGAAAGAGAGAGAGAGAGAGCGAGGGAGAGAGAGAGAGAAAGAGAGAGAGAGAGAGCGAGGGAGAGAGAGAGAGAAAGAGAGAGAGAGAGAGCGAGGGAGAGAGAGAGAGAAAGAGAGAGAGAGAGAGCGAGGGAGAGAGAGAGAGAAAGAGAGAGAGAGAGAGCGAGGGAGAGAGAGAGAGAAAGAGAGAGAGAGAGAGCGAGGGAGAGAGAGAGAGAAAGAGAGAGAGAGAGAGCGAGGGAGAGAGAGAGAGAAAGAGAGAGAGAGAGAGCGAGGGAGAGAGAGAGAGAGGGGGGGGGGGGGGGTATAGGTACGTAGCTTTGGCGGTATGGTATGATCTCTGACGGTATGATTCGAAATTTTCGTATCGTGTCCTCGTGTTTACGGAAACAGTGGGCGATATAAATCGAGAGAGGGAGAGGGAAAGAGAGAGAGAGAGAGAGAGAGAGAGAGAGAGAGAGAGGGAGAGAGAGAGAGACGTAGAGCACGTGTGCGTATATATGAGGAGCGGAGCGTGCGCTTTTTGGTTGACGCGTATAGTATGGTAGTATGCTGGTACTGTAGTATATGCGTACGATCTCAGCGGGGCGAGGAGGGGGGAGGGGAGGGGGGGCCAGTCTTTCGATTTTTATCCGGCGGTTGTTGCCCATATACGAAGGCGGGTGGATGGGCTATATACGTATTTTGCCTTTTTTTTATGGCGCCAAAACGTTTGAGGTAGTGGCTGCCTCGTCGCCAACGCCATCGCCGCCGCCGCGCCGCAGTTGAAACTGTTCGGGGGCCCCTGTTGTGCTGTGCTGGGTCCTCTGCTGGATTCGGTTTTGGTGTGGTCCTGTTCGGTGCAATTCGGTCCGGTGCAATTCGGTCCGGTCCGGTTCGGTTCGGTTTTGGTTCAGTTCAATTTGGTTCGGTTTCGGTTGGGAATCGGTTCCGTTCGGTTCCGTTTCGTTCGGCTCCGTTCCGTTCGGTTTAATTCGGTTCGGTTCGGTTTGGAATCGATTCGATTCCGTCCGGTTCGGGATCGGTTTGGTTTGGTTTTGAGTTCGGTTCGGTTTGATTCAGTTCGATTCAGTTCGATTCGGTTCGGAATCGGTTTGGTTTGGTTCTGTTTGATTCGGTTCAGTTCCGTTCGGTTTGAGTTGGTGCGGTTCGGTTCGGTTCGGTTTTGGTTCGGTCCGGTTCGGATTAGTATGGGGTGAGCGGGCAGACGTTCGGTTACGTTCTCGTTTAATTCTGCAACTTGACCTGTTGCTGTGCCGCGCACTTCCAGTTCCCGCGGGCACCATGTGTGTGTGTGTTTTTTTTGTTCGTGTCGTGTCACGGTTGATTTTCTCGCGAAGGTCTCTAGCGTCTGTCTGCCGCTTGCTCGCTCGCACATGAGCTTCGTAGCACGCCCGCGCGGTCATCCCTCGCCGCGCCTCGTTTTGCTACTGCTGTTCCTGCTTGGTGGTGGTGGTGATGGTGGTGGTGGTGATGCTGCTGCTTATGCCTTGCTGCTGCTCGCTCAGCTTGCTGTTGCTTGCTGCTGCTCGCTGCTGCTCGCTGCTGCTGTTCCTGCTGCTTGCTGCTGCTTGCTGCTGCTTGCTGCTGCTTGCTGCTGCTTGCTGCTGCTTGCTGCTGCTTGCTGCTGCTTGCTGCTGCTTGCTGCTGCTTGCTGCTGCTTGCTGCTGCTTGCTGCTGCTTGCTGCTGCTTGCTGCTGCTTGCTGCTGCTTGCTGCTGCTTGCTGCTGCTTGCTGCTGCTTGCTGCTGCTTGCTGCTGCTTGCTGCTGCTTGCTGCTGCTTGCTGCTGCTTGCTGCTGCTTGCTGCTGCTTGCTGCTGCTTGCTGCTGCTTGCTGCTGCTTGCTGCTGCTTGCTGCTGCTTGCTGCTGCTTGCTGCTGCTTGCTGCTGCTTGCTGCTGCTTGCTGCTGCTTGCTGCTGCTTGCTGCTGCTTGCTGCTGCTTGCTGCTGCTTGCTGCTGCTTGCTGCTGCTTGCTGCTGCTTGCTGCTGCTTGCTGCTGCTTGCTGCTGCTTGCTGCTGCTTGCTGCTGCTTGCTGCTGCTTGCTGCTGCTTGCTGCTGCTTGCTGCTGCTTGCTGCTGCTTGCTGCTGCTTGCTGCTGCTTGCTGCTGCTTGCTGCTGCTTGCTGCTGCTTGCTGCTGCTTGCTGCTGCTTGCTGCTGCTTGCTGCTGCTTGCTGCTGCTTGCTGCTGCTTGCTGCTGCTTGCTGCTGCTTGCTGCTGCTTGCTGCTGCTTGCTGCTGCTTGCTGCTGCTTGCTGCTGCTTGCTGCTGCTTGCTGCTGCTTGCTGCTGCTTGCTGCTGCTTGCTGCTGCTTGCTGCTGCTTGCTGCTGCTTGCTGCTGCTTGCTGCTGCTTGCTGCTGCTTGCTGCTGCTTGCTGCTGCTTGCTGCTGCTTGCTGCTGCTTGCTGCTGCTTGCTGCTGCTTGCTGCTGCTTGCTGCTGCTTGCTGCTGCTTGCTGCTGCTTGCTGCTGCTTGCTGCTGCTTGCTGCTGCTTGCTGCTGCTTGCTGCTGCTTGCTGCTGCTTGCTGCTGCTTGCTGCTGCTTGCTGCTGCTTGCTGCTGCTTGCTGCTGCTTGCTGCTGCTTGCTGCTGCTTGCTGCTGCTTGCTGCTGCTTGCTGCTGCTTGCTGCTGCTTGCTGCTGCTTGCTGCTGCTTGCTGCTGCTTGCTGCTGCTTGCTGCTGCTTGCTGCTGCTTGCTGCTGCTTGCTGCTGCTTGCTGCTGCTTGCTGCTGCTTGCTGCTGCTTGCTGCTGCTTGCTGCTGCTTGCTGCTGCTTGCTGCTGCTTGCTGCTGCTTGCTGCTGCTTGCTGCTGCTTGCTGCTGCTTGCTGCTGCTTGCTGCTGCTTGCTGCTGCTTGCTGCTGCTTGCTGCTGCTTGCTGCTGCTTGCTGCTGCTTGCTGCTGCTTGCTGCTGCTTGCTGCTGCTTGCTGCTGCTTGCTGCTGCTTGCTGCTGCTTGCTGCTGCTTGCTGCTGCTTGCTGCTGCTTGCTGCTGCTTGCTGCTGCTTGCTGCTGCTTGCTGCTGCTTGCTGCTGCTTGCTGCTGCTTGCTGCTGCTTGCTGCTGCTTGCTGCTGCTTGCTGCTGCTTGCTGCTGCTTGCTGCTGCTTGCTGCTGCTTGCTGCTGCTTGCTGCTGCTTGCTGCTGCTTGCTGCTGCTTGCTGCTGCTTGCTGCTGCTTGCTGCTGCTTGCTGCTGCTTGCTGCTGCTTGCTGCTGCTTGCTGCTGCTTGCTGCTGCTTGCTGCTGCTTGCTGCTGCTTGCTGCTGCTTGCTGCTGCTTGCTGCTGCTTGCTGCTGCTTGCTGCTGCTTGCTGCTGCTTGCTGCTGCTTGCTGCTGCTTGCTGCTGCTTGCTGCTGCTTGCTGCTGCTTGCTGCTGCTTGCTGCTGCTTGCTGCTGCTTGCTGCTGCTTGCTGCTGCTTGCTGCTGCTTGCTGCTGCTTGCTGCTGCTTGCTGCTGCTTGCTGCTGCTTGCTGCTGCTTGCTGCTGCTTGCTGCTGCTTGCTGCTGCTTGCTGCTGCTTGCTGCTGCTTGCTGCTGCTTGCTGCTGCTTGCTGCTGCTTGCTGCTGCTTGCTGCTGCTTGCTGCTGCTTGCTGCTGCTTGCTGCTGCTTGCTGCTGCTTGCTGCTGCTTGCTGCTGCTTGCTGCTGCTTGCTGCTGCTTGCTGCTGCTTGCTGCTGCTTGCTGCTGCTTGCTGCTGCTTGCTGCTGCTTGCTGCTGCTTGCTGCTGCTTGCTGCTGCTTGCTGCTGCTTGCTGCTGCTTGCTGCTGCTTGCTGCTGCTTGCTGCTGCTTGCTGCTGCTTGCTGCTGCTTGCTGCTGCTTGCTGCTGCTTGCTGCTGCTTGCTGCTGCTTGCTGCTGCTTGCTGCTGCTTGCTGCTGCTTGCTGCTGCTTGCTGCTGCTTGCTGCTGCTTGCTGCTGCTTGCTGCTGCTTGCTGCTGCTTGCTGCTGCTTGCTGCTGCTTGCTGCTGCTTGCTGCTGCTTGCTGCTGCTTGCTGCTGCTTGCTGCTGCTTGCTGCTGCTTGCTGCTGCTTGCTGCTGCTTGCTGCTGCTTGCTGCTGCTTGCTGCTGCTTGCTGCTGCTTGCTGCTGCTTGCTGCTGCTTGCTGCTGCTTGCTGCTGCTTGCTGCTGCTTGCTGCTGCTTGCTGCTGCTTGCTGCTGCTTGCTGCTGCTTGCTGCTGCTTGCTGCTGCTTGCTGCTGCTTGCTGCTGCTTGCTGCTGCTTGCTGCTGCTTGCTGCTGCTTGCTGCTGCTTGCTGCTGCTTGCTGCTGCTTGCTGCTGCTTGCTGCTGCTTGCTGCTGCTTGCTGCTGCTTGCTGCTGCTTGCTGCTGCTTGCTGCTGCTTGCTGCTGCTTGCTGCTGCTTGCTGCTGCTTGCTGCTGCTTGCTGCTGCTTGCTGCTGCTTGCTGCTGCTTGCTGCTGCTTGCTGCTGCTTGCTGCTGCTTGCTGCTGCTTGCTGCTGCTTGCTGCTGCTTGCTGCTGCTTGCTGCTGCTTGCTGCTGCTTGCTGCTGCTTGCTGCTGCTTGCTGCTGCTTGCTGCTGCTTGCTGCTGCTTGCTGCTGCTTGCTGCTGCTTGCTGCTGCTTGCTGCTGCTTGCTGCTGCTTGCTGCTGCTTGCTGCTGCTTGCTGCTGCTTGCTGCTGCTTGCTGCTGCTTGCTGCTGCTTGCTGCTGCTTGCTGCTGCTTGCTGCTGCTTGCTGCTGCTTGCTGCTGCTTGCTGCTGCTTGCTGCTGCTTGCTGCTGCTTGCTGCTGCTTGCTGCTGCTTGCTGCTGCTTGCTGCTGCTTGCTGCTGCTTGCTGCTGCTTGCTGCTGCTTGCTGCTGCTTGCTGCTGCTTGCTGCTGCTTGCTGCTGCTTGCTGCTGCTTGCTGCTGCTTGCTGCTGCTTGCTGCTGCTTGCTGCTGCTTGCTGCTGCTTGCTGCTGCTTGCTGCTGCTTGCTGCTGCTTGCTGCTGCTTGCTGCTGCTTGCTGCTGCTTGCTGCTGCTTGCTGCTGCTTGCTGCTGCTTGCTGCTGCTTGCTGCTGCTTGCTGCTGCTTGCTGCTGCTTGCTGCTGCTTGCTGCTGCTTGCTGCTGCTTGCTGCTGCTTGCTGCTGCTTGCTGCTGCTTGCTGCTGCTTGCTGCTGCTTGCTGCTGCTTGCTGCTGCTTGCTGCTGCTTGCTGCTGCTTGCTGCTGCTTGCTGCTGCTTGCTGCTGCTTGCTGCTGCTTGCTGCTGCTTGCTGCTGCTTGCTGCTGCTTGCTGCTGCTTGCTGCTGCTTGCTGCTGCTTGCTGCTGCTTGCTGCTGCTTGCTGCTGCTTGCTGCTGCTTGCTGCTGCTTGCTGCTGCTTGCTGCTGCTTGCTGCTGCTTGCTGCTGCTTGCTGCTGCTTGCTGCTGCTTGCTGCTGCTTGCTGCTGCTTGCTGCTGCTTGCTGCTGCTTGCTGCTGCTTGCTGCTGCTTGCTGCTGCTTGCTGCTGCTTGCTGCTGCTTGCTGCTGCTTGCTGCTGCTTGCTGCTGCTTGCTGCTGCTTGCTGCTGCTTGCTGCTGCTTGCTGCTGCTTGCTGCNTCGCCCCGGTGGTCTAACTGGTAGCCACGAAGCCTGTAGGGCCGGATGTCGAGGGTTCGATTCTCCCCATGGAGGTTTTTTCATTCTCAAATGACACCGACTGTCGAGAGCGCATATTATAGCGTGGGTAAGCAAAACTCGACGAGAGTTGACGAAGGAAGAAAGTGCTGAAAACTTCTCGCGATAAAAATGCAAGGCAAGAACCGTAGTGGGGGGGGAAGGAGAGGAGCCTACTTTGTGACCCCGGATCTGAGTTATGACTAGGGAGGGAGAAAGACGGAAGTGCGAAGATAATGAATGAGATGGGAAAAAGAAGAAAAAAAAAAACAAAGTGGTACGTACGTACGTACGAGTAGCGTTTTTTTTTTTTTGGGGGGGGGGAGGTAAATCATCTTCGGTACTACTACTACTGTAGTATCTGATCTGTGACGGTCAAATCGAAAAGGGGCCAAACCACGGGGGGGTCTCCTACATCATTCATTAGAATAATAGCGAAGTTGACATTATAGAAAGAAATTAGACTTTGCGCATTGGTTTCCTTTGTTTCCGTGGTTTTCTGATTTCGGGAATGCTATGAGTGATCAACGTTGAAGCTCATGCTGCACATTGTCGGATGGCAAAGATGATGATAATAATAATACGTAGCGTCTCTGGCCTGAAATATACTGGAATATAATAACTAACACGGTTTGGACTCTGATGATATGAACATCAAACGGGGGGGGGGGACTATATTTTTTACGCCCGGAGTCATCACTGTGGTATACGTACGCATAGAGTATTTTCTTGGTTTTGGGGGAGGAGCTGAAGCATATATCTATCTATCTATCTATCTATCTATCTATCTGATCTGTGTCACCTGTTCACTAGTACCACTCTTGACCCGGAATATAATAAAAGCTTGTATGTTAACATTAAATGGAAGTGATCCTTATATTTCGGGTCAGAGTGAGATTATGGCACAAAAAAATGGGCGACGAAAGTGTGCAACAACATGGATGGGACTTGTCAGATCATCACCGATCCCCGCGCTTCATGGTGATGATGAACCTTGGTAGATATTTCAAGGGATAAGACCGAATCGCCACCATCAGCCTGGTGCATGTACCCCCTTTGGGGGTGGGTGGGTCTGGGCGCTTTCTAGAGCTATTTCCACCCCCCTCCCCATCGCCGTATAGCAGAGGTACTTCTTGTAGGAAACAGCCAGCAACAATAGTGTTTACACTGGGCGCTCAGCTTCGACAAAAAAAGTGGCTGAACGTCCACATTAATGAACTCCTCATTACATCTTGTCAGTTCGAGAAATTTCCCAGAAAATTCTCTGGCGGTCTCGGGGGTGTAGGAGTAAGGCGGGGTAAGCTTCGACAAAAATGATTGAACGTCGACATTAGTGAACTCCTCATTACATCTTCTCAGTTCAAGAAATTTTCCAGAAACTTCTCTGGCGGTCTCGGGAGTTTAGGAGTAAGGCGGGGTAAGCTTCTCGACAAAAATGGTTGAACGTCCACATTAATGAACTCCTCATTATATTTTTCAGTTCGAGAAAATTCCCAGAAACTTCTCTGGCGGTCTCGGGGGTGTAGGAGTCAGGCGGGGTAAGCTTCGACAAAATGGTTGAACGTCCGCGTTAAATAACTCCTCTTTACATCTTCTCAGTTCGAGAAATTTCCCAGAAACTTCTCTGGCGGTCTCGGGGGTTTAGGAGTAAGGCGGGGTAAGCTTCTCGACAAAAGTGGTTGAACGTCCACATTAATGAAATCATTATATTTTTCAGTTCGAGAAATTTCCCAGAAACTTCTCTGGCGGTCTCGGGGGTCTAGGAGTAAGTCGGGGTAAGCTTCGACAAAAATGGCTGAACGTCCGCATTAAATAACTCCTCTTTACATCTCCGTTCGAGAAATGTCCCAGAAAATTTCTGGCGGTTGGAGTTTAAAAGTAAAGCGGGGTAAGGGCTTGAAGTCAGCTTGTTTGTGTGTGTTTCAACCACTTTTTTTTCGAAGCTGTGTGCCGAAATATATAACCAACTATGGTTCATAAATATATAGGGATATAGTGTGTGGTGGTGTTAGGGTCCATCGTGGGGGGTTCTGAATGTTATTATGGTCCCTCGTACGTAGTCGTGTGGAGTAATGGTGGACTTTGATATTGTGTTTTTCTAGCTTAGGCAACAACAATGAGTGCATACATGCGCCGCGTGCGCGCGAGGCTGCGCGCGCCCGAAACAAGAAACGTGTTGATTAAAAGGAATCACGTTTTTTTGTTTGTTTTGTCAACATTCCTCGTAACACCAGTAAGTTGCCGGAACCACGAGCCATCGCGACGGAAAAAATAACCGACCGACCGACCGACCGACCAGCCGACTAATAATCAAGATTACGGTGATGATTATTTGTACTAAGCAAGCGTGAAAACGAACAATCAATACGTTTTCCTTCGGTTTCCTTCCTATCGTCTTGGACATAGTGATATCTTTTTATCAAGTGAATAAGGCATTTTTTGACGGGGGGCGGGATTCCTCGCCGATTTTACCGAGCAGATCTACGAGACTTCCAACAGAGCGGGGCATGACATGTACGAAGGCACCGCCGCGAGCGCGCGGTCGTGGCTTGCTTGAGGCCGGGTGTTCGCCCGGCGGCGAAAGGGGTAATGTAAGGATGCTAGGTATAAGAGGACAGGGTATCCCTAGCCAGGTCAGCCTATGGAACGGGTACTCGTTGGTACTCACGTGTGTTGTTTGCGTAGAGATAGAAGAAGAGCAGGTTTATTCCGTTTTCGCGTGATGAACGACTGAAAGGCAGGTGGGATGGCTAAAAGCCATCGGGAACCATCCCTGGTTCCCACCTAAGATACCGCCTTCCAAGTACTACCAATACGATTATTATACCTGATACCAGGTATTTACCAAACGTTTCCACATCATGCCAGCAGTACCATAACAGTAAACACTGAAAAAAAAACAGGACAAGAAAAGGTAGAAGCATTTTTGAGCGGAAAGAGGAACTGAACCCTAAAGGGACTTACAATATGCACTGTCGATACTCGCATGGCGAACACAAATAATATATTTTTAAAGCGGCCATTCACCATGATGGTGTTATGGCCACGCCGAACAACAACAAACAACAAATAACAGCCGATTTCCCTAATTGAGAATAGCCTTTGCGATGAGAATAAAAATCGAAAATATTGGTTTTTGAACTGTAAGAGATAGATGTACTTCCCTCACAGACATTTTTTTCACTGTAAAATATTGGCAGTTGTGACACCCGTCGATGACAAAAAAAAAAAACGAAATCGGCATCGGCAGTCTCAAGATATCGAAGATCCATGAAAATCTGGATTTATGGGCGAGGTACCTCGCTCATAAATGCAAATTCCCTTAATCCTTGATTTTTCGAGCCTGTCAAGGTTGATTTAAAAAAAAAATATTGGACCGATACCTACCATCGAGGAACATGTTTTCTAGGTCAAATTTTGATCGTGAGCGAATTACAACTCTTAAACAATAGCAAAGTATTAAAAACGATTTTCATTCTCATCGGAAAGGCAATTCTCACATTAAATTAGGAAAATCGACTATTAAATGATCTTAAAAAACATCAGTGAACTCATCGTTTCCGTTCATGTCCGCACATCATACACACATGTCATGTACGTACGGTACGTGTGCTGTACGCATGTATGATATGTGCAGCAAAAAAAAAAAAATAGGTAGTATGTTTACAGTAGTATCGTATTATGGCATTATTACCTCCTCCACCACCCACCCACACACGCCATCCACTTTCTACCACCTACGCCATTCACCAAACCTCTCACACACCCTCCTCCACACCACCCACCCATCATCCATCGACACCATCAATAACAATACCATCCATCACCCCTCCCCCCACCACACCATACCCTGACCATCCAGCACGCACCCTCCACCATCCCATACTCCATAATCTCATAACCCATCTCTTGTTCCACCATCATTATTGTCACCCCCCCCCCCCAAACAATCCAGCATCCACCACCACCACCACCACCACCACTAAGTACGCTAAGAAGGCCTAAGGGCTTCTCCTTGTTATCCTGTGCCCTCTACTTTTTTTTCACTGCTCGCTCACAGCAAAAATATAAAATATATCCCACACTAATTTCAAGCAAAATGCCCCCCTCGAAAAAAAAACGCGATCGGTCGTAGTTTTCTCAAAGGGGTACGTATTATGCGGAAGGCTTTCCTTCTTACGACAAACCGACGCCCGTTCTAACATGCATACTAAACACCTGTAGTGCCTGTATTAATATTAATATTACGGTAGTAGTAGTAGTAGTAGTAGTAGTAGTAAATACTAATAACCATCGCCAGAAAAAAAGGGGGGGGGGGAAGAAAAAAAGGGCGATGGCTGGCTCTATCACATCCATCACCCCCGTCCTCCCCATCCGCCACCATAATCAATCAATTAATCAGCCCAAGCGATTTTTCACATTGCTTTCTCTGACTGACTGACTGCTGTTTACACGCTTGTTTACATATACTTAGTATATACCTTGGTATACTACACGTTAAACGTGTACCAGGTATGTTTACTTACATGGTTTTACATGATTTTGCTCACACGATGTTTACATGGCGTTTACATACTACTGCTACTACCACCGCCACCAATACCACCACCACTACTACTACTACTACTACTACTACTACTACTACTACTACTACCACTACTGCTGCTACTGCTACTAAATAAATAATATGCATTGATGATGAGTGAACACAATCATCGGAAATACGACCAAGAAAAAAAAATGAACGGAAAGAAAAAATGAACGCACGCCCCCACTACAACCAAGCACATCAAACACATCGAAAACATCAAACACATCAAACACATACATACACGTAAACACATACGGGGACATGATACGTACACACCACTATTCATAAATATCATACGAAGTATGATGCGTATATTATATATGTACGACGTAAAGACACTTTTGCACAAGCTGCTCGTCCATTCACCCGCGCATACAGATCATACAACAAACCCACCCCGAACAAAAACGCCACAACACTACGTACAACACCACTACTGCTGTACACATATATTGTATATGCTTCAATTATACCAGGCATGTAATATACCTGGTACATACTATATGTTCCGGTACATTATACACTACAAAAAAAAATACACTTTTGCACAAACTGCTCGTCCATTCACCCGCGCATACAGATCATACAACAAACCCACCCCGAACAAAAACGCCACAACACTACGTACAACACCACTACTGCTGTACACATATATTGTATATGCTTCAATTATACCAGGCATGTAATATACCTGGTACATACTATATGTTCCGGTACATTATACACTACAAAAAAAAATACACTTTTGCACAAACTGCTCGTCCATTCACCCGCGCATACAGATCATACAACAAACCCACCCCGAACAAAAACGCCACAACACTACGTACAACACCACTACTGCTGTACACATATATTGTATATGCTTCAATTATACCAGGCATGTAATATACCTGGTACATACTATATGTTCCGGTACATTATACACTACAAAAAAAAATACACTTTTGCACAAACTGCTCGTCCATTCACCCGCGCATACAGATCATACAACAAACCCACCCCGAACAAAAACGCCACAACACTACGTACAACACCACTACTGCTGTACACATATATTGTATATGCTTCAATTATACCAGGCATGTAATATACCTGGTACATACTATATGTTCCGGTACATTATACACTACAAAAAAAAATAAAACACTAGAAAAAAAAACAGGACAAGAAAAGGTAGAAGTATTTTTGAGCGGAAAGAGGAACTGAACCCTAAAAGGACTTACAATATGCACTGTCGATAGTCGCATGGCAAACACAAATAAAATATTTTTTAAGCGGCCATTCACCATGATGGTGTTATGGCCACACCGAACAACAAACAACAAATAACAGCCGATTTCCCTAATTGAGAATAGCCTTTGCGATGAGAATAAAAATCGAAAATATTGTTTTTTGAACTGTTAGAGATGTACTTCCCTCACAGACATTTTTTTCACTGTAAAATATTGGCAGTTGTGACACCCGTCGATGACAAAAAAAAAAAAAAAACGAAATCTGCATCGGCAGTCTCAAGATATCGAAGATCCCAGAAAATCTGGATTTATGGGCGAGGTACCTCGCTCATAAATGCAAATTCCCTTAAATCCTTGATTTTTCGAGCCTGTCAAGGTTGATTAAAAAAAAAAATATTGGACCGATACCTACCATCGAGGAACATGTTTTCTAGGTCAAATTTTGATCGTGAGCGAAATACAACTCTTAAACAATAGCAAAGTATTAAAAACGATTTTCATTCTCATCGGAAAGGCAATTCTCACATTAAATTAGGAAAATCGACTATTAAATGATCTTAAAAAACATCAGTGAACTCATCGTTTTCGTTCATGTCCGCACATCATACACACATGTCATGTACGTACGGTACGTGTGCTGTACGCATGTATGATATGTGCAGCAAGAAAAAAAAAACAGGTAGTATTTTTACAGCAGTATCGTATTATTGCATTATTACCTCCTCCACCACCCACCCACACACGCCATCCACTTTCTACCACCTACGCCATTCACCAAACCTCTCACACACCCTCCTCCACACCACCCACCCATCATCCATCGACACCATCAATAACAATACCATCCATCACCCCTCCCCCCACCACACCATACCCTGACCATCCAGCACGCACCCTCCACCATCCCATACTCCATAATCTCATAACCCATCTCTTGTTCCACCATCATTATTGTCACCCTCCCCCCCCCCAAACAATCCAGCATCCACCACCACCACCACCACCACCACTAAGTACGCTAAGAAGGCCTAAGGGCTTCTCCTTGTTATCCTGTGCCCTCTACTTTTTTTTCACTGCTCGCTCACAGCAAAAATATAAAATATATCCCACACTAATTTCAAGCAAAATGCCCCCCTCGAAAAAAAAACGCGATCGGTCGTAGTTTTCTCAAAGGGGTACGTATTATGCGGAAGGCTTTCCTTCTTACGACAAACCGACGCCCGTTCTAACATGCATACTAAACACCTGTAGTGCCTGTATTAATATTAATATTACGGTAGTAGTAGTAGTAGTAGTAGTAGTAGTAAATACTAATAACCATCGCCAGAAAAAAAGGGGGGGGGGGAAGAAAAAAAGGGCGATGGCTGGCTCTATCACATCCATCACCCCCGTCCTCCCCATCCGCCACCATAATCAATCAATTAATCAGCCCAAGCGATTTTTCACATTGCTTTCTCTGACTGACTGACTGCTGTTTACACGCTTGTTTACATATACTTAGTATATACCTTGGTATACTACACGTTAAACGTGTACCAGGTATGTTTACTTACATGGTTTTACATGATTTTGCTCACACGATGTTTACATGGCGTTTACATACTACTGCTACTACCACCGCCACCAATACCACCACCACTACTACTACTACTACTACTACTACTACTACTACTACTACTACCACTACTGCTGCTACTGCTACTAAATAAATAATATGCATTGATGATGAGTGAACACAATCATCGGAAATACGACCAAGAAAAAAAAATGAACGGAAAGAAAAAATGAACGCACGCCCCCACTACAACCAAGCACATCAAACACATCGAAAACATCAAACACATCAAACACATACATACACGTAAACACATACGGGGACATGATACGTACACACCACTATTCATAAATATCATACGAAGTATGATGCGTATATTATATATGTACGACGTAAAGACACTTTTGCACAAGCTGCTCGTCCATTCACCCGCGCATACAGATCATACAACAAACCCACCCCGAACAAAAACGCCACAACACTACGTACAACACCACTACTGCTGTTACACATATATTGTTAATTGCTTCAATTATACAGGCATCGTATATACCTGGAATCATTATACTATGTTCGGTACATATAACACTACAATAAAAAAATACACTTTTGCACAAACTGGCTCGTTCCTTCAACTCCGCGCATACAGATCATACAAACAGACCACCCGAGACAAAAACGCCACAACACTACGTACAACACCACTACTGCGTGTACACTAATAATCTGTATAATGCCATTCAATATACCAGGCATGTAATATACCTGGTACATATTATATGTTCCGGTACATTATACACTACAAAAAAAAATGGGGTGAGTGGGAAAACCATGCACAGAGTATATAGTATATACTTCGTACCAGGTACGAGTATGTATTATACATACATTCCCGTACATACATATATACGACATAAAAAATGGGGTGGGGGTGGGGGGGGGGGGATAAATTGCCCGCCCCGGCGCACACATGCTACATGGAACCTTGGGGGTTTCCACCAGCAGGGCACAGCACAAAAACACACGAAAAAAAAGTCGCACGCGCAAACACAGGCGCGCAGCGGGGGAGGGGGAAGCAACCCCCCCCCCCCCCGACAAAAAGACATATCACACATTATCATGTCGAAACCCCAACAAACGAACACCCACCCGCCGTCAGGGGAATAATGGAGACCACTGAGCACCCAGGGGAGGGGGGAGGGGCTGTGTGTAACGAATCTTGCTGTGTATGCAAAAAAAAAACTAAGAATGCCTTCCATTTCTTAAAACCCACCAGAACTGAATATCACCGCGCACACCGCCGACCATATGATACGCAAGTATCACACCCTTCATATAGAGGGGGGGGTGGGGTGGGAGAGGAGGTCCACAGCCAACTCTCTCTCTCTCACCGCGTAATTCTAAATGATCAGCTTACCGGAACGATGTCACGCTACACGGCATATACTGAACTGTACTATATTTGTGATACAGTCATGGTGTAACGGGGATTCTCCGTCACAAATCGCGTGTGTGAGACAGCGCCCAAAGTGTGGGCGTGCTCGCTGTCATACAACCACGCGCTGCGGCCGATCCCTCTCTACCTTCCACCACATAGACAGGTAGGCCCATACTCAGCCAGCCTTACAGGCCTGCACACCTGCCCAGCCCCTGCCCCCTCCTCCCCCCCCTCCCCTGTCTGTCTGTCTGTGTGTCACCCCGAATGAAAAAAACAAACGAGCTCTCTACAGGACACGGATCAACCACAAAAAAATCAGCCCTCCTGCGAGTTGAGGTAGGCGCGCTTGAAGAGCAGCCCAGCCCAGTGCTCCTCCTTGGCCAGCTCGAACAGCTCCACCGTGAACCTAGCGTTGCCGCACACCTCCGCCGCCACATCTTCCACCTTCCACTCGTCCACCTTCTTCCCCTCCTTCGCCGCCTTGCACTCGTCTCCGGCGCCCTTGACCGAGAGGAGCGATTCCTCGCGGTTAGCGTCGTCGTCGCTGCCGCTGCTGCTGCCGCTGCCGCTGCTGCTGTTACTGCGGCTGCTGCTGCAGCTGCTGCGGCTGCTGCGGCTGCTGCTGCTGCTGTTGCCGCCGCTGCTTCCCGTGCGCTGGTGGAACTTGGCCCGACTCCCGCTTCCGAAACCGTTCCTTCCACTGCGGCCACCACCACTACCACCCACACCCTTGTTCTTCCACCCCGCGGTGCTGCCGAGGATCTCGTCCAGCTGTTGGGCGGTCATCCACTGCGCCGGCGAGGGCTTAATCTCGCGCAGCAGGCCGATCCCGCTGGGGGGGCAGGGCGCTCTCTTTCTGTTTCCGCTGGGGCTCGACGAAAAATCCACTGACTTCAGGCTCGCCATGCTCCCGTCGTACCCGTAAGACATCCACCCGCGCCCTCCTCCCTCCTCCTCGTCCTCCTCGTCCGAGTCGTCCGTGTCGTCCGAGTCGTGCGCGAAGTCCTCCAACTCCGCGGCTTCGCGGGCCTTGCGGGCCTTCACGCGGTTGAGGCCAACCAAGGTGATGTCCGTCATACGCCCGCCGTCCATAAAGTCCCACGCCTTCGGCCCTCCTCCTCCTCTTCCTCCTCGTCCTCCTCTTCGCCCTGCACCAAAGACGCCCTGGCCGTCGTTCTCGACCTTGTCCTTGACGACGCCATTCCCGACACAGTCTCCGTCGAAGTGGGTGTTGCCGCCACCGTTAGCGTTCTCACCGCCGATACGGGGGAAGTTTCCGCTGTGGCTGCCGTTGGGGTTCCCGTAGTTACCGTTGAGGTTACGCCTGGCGTTACCGGTACCGTTGGAGAAATCGTCGTCGTCGTCCTCCGCGGCGAAGCGAGCGGCACGGCTGAACACGCGAGGATTCTGAACGATGACCGTTCTCGTGGGCTTCAAAGCCGGCTGCTGGACCTCGCGGAGACTCTGAGCCTCAAACTCGACCTCGGCCTTGGACTCAGGCTCATTCTCAGGAACGGCGTTGCTCTCGACCTCACTCTCAGGCTCCTGTAGTGGCTCTCTGTGCGTCTCGGGCACGTACCTTGTGAGGTCGGGCATGTACTGGATCCTCGGGTCCGGCTCGGGCTCGGGCACAGGAACGGGCTTGGACTTCGGCCTGCAGGGGGGGGTGGTCCACTTCGAGGTGCTTCCCCAACATATCGCCCTGGTCCGGGGCGCGGGCATAAGTCTGGCAAAAGCCCACCACTTGTCGCGGGTTGGCACTTCCGGCAGAGCCCCCCACTTCTCGCGGACGGCCACATCCGGCGCCCATCGAACACCCGCTCTTGCCGTCGCCGTAGCGTATGCCCCGCGCCTGGGACAATCGTCGCCGCCGCCGACGCCGCCGACGCCACTGCCACTACTGCCGCAGACACCACAGATACCACCGTCCAAGCCGTCGAACCCGTCGAACCCGGCAAAGCCTTCGAGGCCGCCGTACCCACCCCCGCTCGTGCGAGCGGCATAGCCAGCACCGTTGTCGTCACCATCAGTAGCGCTAGCACACCCAGCGCTACCACCGCCTCCACGACGGCCACCACCGCCTCCACGACGGCCACCACCGCCGCCGCCGCCGCGTCTGCCGCGACGTCCACCTTTATGTTTGGGTGACCGTGGGTAGCGGCTCTTCTGACGAAGGATGCTTTTCGGAAGGTACGGAGGGATTTCGTCCGGCGAGACCGGCGCTGGTGGTGCCGGTGGCGGTCGGTTCAGCAGCCCGTCCACGAACCGCATAAAAGCACACTGTGGTGGGGAAGGGGTAAGGGAAGAGGGGGGAGCGGGGAGGAGGGAGGCGGGTAGGGGGAGGAAGGGACAGGGGGTAGGAAGAGGATAGGTAGGGGGAGGTGGGGGGGAGGAGCGGGGGCATAGGAGGAGAAGGGGGAGGGGAAGAGGGGGAGGGAGAGAAGGAAGGGAGGGGAGAAGAGGTGGGGGGGGGGGGGGGGGAGCTGGGAGAGGGGAAAAGGGGCGTATGGGATATTTCGGGCTGAGGCGCCGATACGATATCGAATAATAATCGGGGGCGAAATTGTTGTTCAATGGCCAAAACGGATTGACGTGGCGTTCCCACGGCTTTCCACTCTGCTGTCTTCCTTAGGTATATTTTGGCACCGGGCATCATACACTCGACCGGGTCGGCGGCGTGGGAGGCGGTGCGCCGAACAAAAATAAAAACAAAAAACTTGTGTTTGAAAACGCGCGCCTGCGTATAGAGTCGAGAATGACGCTGGCGGCGTGGAACAAAATATCCCTTTCCATACTGTCTTACCCTACTGCATCATACCTGGTATACATAAGTCTAACATCACGACCACTGAAAAAACAAACGTACCTACCTGGTATAGATTACCAGGTATGTACCAGGAATCATCAACTTTTACTTTCCAGCTCAAAAACTGCATAGTAAATTGCATCGTCGCCACCACATCATATATTTACTGCTTGTACAAAGAATGTCATATTTTCGTTTGCCGTTTATCGCAGAAACAATACCCCATACCAAGGTAGTTTTTTGTTGCCGTACCGTTTTATAACGCCGCCCAAAAAATCGCCAACTACGTACGTAGTGTAACTGATTTTGTTTGTGCTCTTCTCGCGGTCAGAACGCTTACTATTAAAACCTTTACCAGGTAGGTGTCACTTGTTACCATTCCCCGTGCTATCATTATTTTCCTTGCCATCCGACAGTGTATGTGTAGCATGAAAGAGCTTCAACAATGACCACTCAGAAACATTCCACCCCCGAGAGAAAAAAAACACAGAAGCAACAAGAGCTTTTCCGTCCCCTATTGCATTACGTTTACCGCCGCCGCCGCGTCTGCCGCGACGTCCACCTTTATGTTTGGGTGACCGTGGGTAGCGGCTCTTCTGACGAAGGATGCTTTTCGGAAGGTACGGAGGGATTTCGTCCGGCGAGACCGGCGCTGGTGGTGCCGGTGGCGGTCGGTTCAGCAGCCCGTCCACGAACCGCATAAAAGCACACTGTGGTGGGGAAGGGGTAAGGGAAGAGGGGGGAGGCGGGAGGGGGGCGGGGAGGAGGGAGAGTGCTACAGTACGAATACTAACCAATGGTCTGGGGTAAAATGGAAGCAGAGGTAGTCGCCATGATTCTTCCGTGCTAGAACGTAGAGGGGGGTTTGGAATATGTGTTTACGTGCCGTAGGCATCACGGTGACGGTGCCCGGCCGGTTCGTTCCTACAGCTTAAGCGTCACTAAACGTATAGGCATACTACTGCAGTGTTGAAGTCTAGTCTGACTATACTTAATATGCCGACATAATAACTAAATTTGCAGCCGGGTGTGTCTGAGACTGATCCCACGATATCTCGAGATTGAGCATGTCTCTGCAGTGCTTAATGAGCGGATCTCGAAACGACAGCTGTACTATCTCTCAAACGCATCGCGGCGATCGATGTATATCCAAAGAAAGGCATTACTTGCCTCGCGGGGGGGGGGGGGGGGGGGAGCGGGAGAGGGGAAAAGGGGCGTAGGGATTATTCGCTGAGGCCGATACGATACGATATAAGTCGGGGCGAAATTGTTGTTCAATGGCCAAAACGGACTGACGTGTGCGTCCCACGTCTTCCCACTCTGCTGTTTCTTAGGTTATTTTGGCACGGGCATCATACACTCGACCGGGTCGGCGGCGTGGGAGGCGGTGCGCCGAACAAAAATAAAAACAAAAAACTTGTGTTTGAAAACGCGCGCCTGCGTATTATTTTGGCACGGGCATCATACACTCGACCGGGTCGGCGGCGTGGGAGGCGGTGCGCCGAACAAAAATAAAAACAAAAAACTTGTGTTTGAAAACGCGCGCCTGCGTATTATTTTGGCACGGGCATCATACACTCGACCGGGTCGGCGGCGTGGGAGGCGGTGCGCCGAACAAAAATAAAAACAAAAAACTTGTGTTTGAAAACGCGCGCCTGCGTATAGAGTCGAGAATGACGCTGGCGGCGTGGAACAAAATATCCCTTTCCATACTGTCTTACCCTACTGCATCATACCTGGTATACATAAGTCTAACATCACGACCACTGAAAAAACAAACGTACCTACCTGGTATAGATTACCAGGTATGTACCAGGAATCATCAACTTTTACTTTCCAGCTCAAAAACTGCATAGTAAATTGCATCGTCGCCACCACATCATATATTTACTGCTTGTACAAAGAATGTCATATTTTCGTTTGCCGTTTATCGCAGAAACAATACCCCATACCAAGGTAGTTTTTTGTTGCCGTACCGTTTTATAACGCCGCCCAAAAAATCGCCAACTACGTACGTAGTGTAACTGATTTTGTTTGTGCTCTTCTCGCGGTCAGAACGCTTACTATTAAAACCTTTACCAGGTAGGTGTCACTTGTTACCATTCCCCGTGCTATCATTATTTTCCTTGCCATCCGACAGTGTATGTGTAGCATGAAAGAGCTTCAACAATGACCACTCAGAAACATTCCACCCCCGAGAGAAAAAAAACACAGAAGCAACAAGAGCTTTTCCGTCCCCTATTGCATTACGTTTACCGACTCGTTGTCATTTTTAGAAACCGTCACGGAGGAGTGAGTGCGTCGTACGTATACCCTGGTTTTTTCCGTTATATTATAAAGAAAAAGGAAGGAGAGAGGGAGGAGGAGCAGGAGGCGAAAAACGTTCGAAGAACGATATACCCTTTTTGAGTGAAGCTGTCTTATTCCCTCGCCTCAGTGCCCGACAGCACCTACACGATGAATATAATTTCAGTCTACGATATACTTCGAAGTATATGTATAAAATTATTATGGTAAAAAATGCTTCATTTAGAATTTAAGGTTTTGTTTATGCCGTACATACGATTTGAATCATACACGACGTTTATTACGTACTGTATGTACGTACGATATAACGCGGAAAAACAAAACACACACACCCTTGAAACAAATTTCCAGCAGTCTACGTAACTTTCTCCGCGGCGGAGCACAGAGAGTGCCAACAAACGCCGAGCAATGATTTCGATGGAAATATGTATCTACGAGATATTTCCAAAAAGCCCCCACTCTTCTCTTTGTTGTGTGTGTGCCCCGCTTATTTTTGACGAAATCGGGTCGGAAATTCATTCCAGGGGGTGCTGTATTGGACACAAGAAAAAAAAAACGGCCAAAAACGAAGCTCTCGAGGGGAAAAAAAAGGAAGGAAAAAAAACTCGTACCGGAACAAAAGGCGAGGTCCTGCCGACAACGCCAATTTATATGGGACACCAACCAGCGTATCCCTTGCCAGGTTTGCCTAGTGAACAGGTGCTCGTTGGTACTCGCGTGTCTCGTTTACTTAGAGATACAAGTAGAGCTGCTTTATTCCTTTCTGCACGATGAAAGACTGGAATGCGGGAGGCTCAGGTTGCCTCGCCTAGGAAATCCCTGGTTTCCATCTATAAGATACACCTTCCAAGTATATATGTATATACTATTATATACTATAAATACATAAATACGATCCCAATACGTACCTGTTACTATTATAGGTATTTGGCGGTATTTCCACGTCATTTACGAGCAGTATCATCAGTGCCATATCTTGGGTGATGGGTAGTATACGTATTAGTATACGTACTACACGTATATGCTTGGTACATGTTTACATGTTATACGTAGAATTGTTGTATCATCGTACGCATGCATGCGCATACACTCATTCATATAGCTCATACACTTTCTGTTTGTAGGGTCGTACCTACACTGCTGTTCATTCATGATCTCGAGTCGCATTTCTCCCAATAACCAATCTGTGTCCTCAGGCGGGACGTGCGCGTACGGCATGAATGAGCAATCTCTATGTACGGGTATTGGTCTTGTTTTTCGACATTTTTTCAGTTCGGCCGACGTCACGCCAGAGATACAGTAGTAGAGAAGAGTCTTATTCATACTAGTCTTGTACAGAAGAAGTATTTCGTGCGACAAAAAAGTAATAATAACCAAACAGGCTTAACAGTTTTTTCGTCGCCACCCTCAGAATCATCATCATCATCACCACCATCATCACAATCATTACCACATACTACCGTCAACATACCAGTACAGCAGTACTTGTGTGCGTATCTTGTCACAATCATCATCAAAATCACATCATCAATCATCACCATAGGATATCATCACCATAATCGTCATAACAATCATCACACCAGCATCAACATCAACAGCAACGTCATCATCCATCATCGTTTTCGGGGAGGGGTAGGAGGAGGGGGCGGAGGGGAGGGGGAGGAGGAGGAGGCAGAAGGATTGAAATAGATACAGGCTTCCACCCGGCGAGTGCACGCGCGCCTGTGGGTACACCCAGCTCGACATTCGTGAGAAAAAGCGCGTTATTAGATAGCCACTGCTTGCTGCTGTACAAGCGTATGTCGTTGAACGGAAAGCGCTGTCCGGAATCGAAATCGAAATACCGGTGTGTTTACATAAAGCTTCACCAAATACAACCGGCAACATGCGGAGGAAGGGAGAAGGGACAGCAGTGCGAGCATGCACTCACAATGAAATATCAAATTTCACCTTTTGGTCAATGGTTTCATCGTTGCTGCTGCTGCGTGCATCGCCACCACCGCCGCCGGGAGCGATGCCGTGGCTGCTGCTGCTGCTGCTGCTGCTGCTGCTGCTGTTCTGGGTGCCTCTGTTGGAGCACTCGCTGAATGGATCTGATGCCCTGTGTATTGTGTGGTTGGTGATGGTGACGGCAAGGAAAAAGCACGAGGAGAATGCAGGGAGGGGCAGAAAGCAAAAAAAGCAAAAAGGAGGTCGGCCAGTCATAATCAGTCATCACGTTCGCAATCAACAAAAAAAATGCGGTTGATTTGAATACTTGATTATCTGTTGATTATTTTGTTGACTGCCATCAGAATGAAAGAATCAAGACCACAGACTGAAAGAATGAAGATCGCCGCCGTCACCAGCAGGTAAAATATTTAGATTTGAGGGGGGGGGGGAATGATTTTTATGTTGGTGTGTTGGTGTACACGGAACAATCGACAACCAACGCAAACGCACGCAACGCATGCATGCGTGACGGTCTACATCAGTACAACAGCAGTAGTGCATCGTGCATGCGACGACGGCCCAGCAGGCCAGATGTTTTATCGACAACAAGCACAACGATACGGCGCACGGCTGTTGTTGTGGTACTGCCTCCCTCTTCGGCGAGCTAGCTTGGTGCCAGCGTCGGGAACGGATGCATGAACGAATTAATGCCCATCTGATACATACTACACGAGTGTGGATCGAAAATAAATAGCATCAGTAGTACCTGGTATGATACAAACGAGTCACTTCGAGTACTGCTGTAATCTATACGTAGCCACAGCCTACGACAACACAGAAATATGGTCAACTTAATGTGTGCAAGAAAATACCAGAGGGCAGCAGCAGCAGCAGAAACAACGAGCGATAGGAAAGCAACAGGCCTTTTACTGCGGAGTGTGACATGAGAATACCGGCAACGAACGAACCAACGCGCGCGAGGAAAGCAAGGCCGATGAACACATAGCCCCGACCACACCGATCGGCGGCGAACAGAACATACAGGACACACAGGACAACCCCCTCTCGCCACGCACTGCTGGGCATGCTCCGCGTATTGCTGACCACGAGAGACGACGATCGCGACGGACAGACGACGATGATCGCGAGGGACCGAGGGATGAAGGCAGTCATCATTGCGCGAAAGTATCAGGGCAGGCGAACGAACGAACCAACGCGCGCGAGAGAAGCAAGGCCACTGCCAACACGTAGCCCCCCGCCACCGGCGAACGAAGGGCGTAGACAAGACACAGAACAACCACCTCTCGCCAGACGTGCTGCTGCGCTTGCTCCGCGCATCTTTGACGACGACAGACGGCGGTCCTCGCGATGGACCGAGGAACGAGCGCAATTCCTGCTTGAGCATCAGGGCAGCACAGACAGCATCGCTCGAACCATCGCGCGCGAGGGAAGCAAGGTCGCCACGAATGCACAGAACAGAGCCAGCCACCAACGAACGAAGAGTACACACAGGATACAGGACAACCTCTTACTTGCCACACACACTGTTAGGCTTGCTCCACGCATCATGGGCGACGGCAGACGACGCTCGTGATGGCCAAACGAGGCGGTCCTCATGAAGGACCGAGGAATGAATGCAATTGCTGCGTGAAAATATCGGGAGGCAGGCAGCACAGAGAGCAACGATCGAACCAACAGGAGCGAGGAAAGCAAGGTCGACGCGAGCGCACAGCCCTCCGCCACCGGCGAACAAAGAAAACAAGCAGGACTCAGAACACCCCCCTTACTCGCCACACACACCGCTGCGCTTGCTCCGCGCATCATGAGCGACACTAGACGACGCTCGTGATGGACAGACGACGACCGTCGCGATGGACCGAGGAACGAATTGCAATTGCTGCGTGATCAAAATACCTGGTACCAGCCAAGAACAAACCAACGAGCACGCGGGAGGCAAGCCAGCCGTAGGCCGTCGCGAACGCGCACAGCCTCGCCAACCGGCGAAATAAAAGCACACACAGGGCACACAGGACAACCCTGTACTCTCCTCACACACGCTGCTTGCTTCGCGCACCATGGGCGGCGACAGACGACGGCGATCGCGATGGACAGAGTGATGGACCGAGGAACGAATGAACGCAGTTTTGTTGCGTGAAAATGACAGCAAGCAGTAAAATGAACGGACCAACGCGCGTGAGGGAAGCAAAGGCCGCCGCGAGCACACAGGGAACAAGGAGCACAGACCGAGGGAACACACCGGACAACCCCCTCTACCCTCGGCATGCACACTCAGGGCTCGCTCCGCGGCGACAGACGCGGACAACGAGCAGCCGGCTACGAAGCCTTCATCTCGACTCTCTCGGCCCTCATCGAACAAATCGTGTTTTTTCATTCGATTCGACTCGACTCGAACTCACCACACAAGCAAGTCCTTGAAGGTTTTGGCCAAGACATCCTTGAACTCCATCGGCTGCTGCTGCTGCTGCTGCTGCGGAGGCTGCGGCGGGCCGGTAGTCGTAGCGTCGGCCATCTCGGCCATTCCTCTTCCTCCTCGTCGCGTCATACGATGATAGCTGTTAGGCGTGGTGGTTGTCTGCTTTTCTCCTTCTTCTTCTCTTCTTCTCTCGAACTGGTGTGTCTGCTGCAAAACCAAAGAAGACGGGGGGGCTGGAACGGAATGAATGATGGGGGAGATTATTTTGATGCCTGGTGATGCTCATGGCTGATGATGAGGCTGGGTTCTGCCGTTGTTCTTTGAAGAACATTTTGCCGTGGCTTTTTGAAAAATTTGAGTTTGACCGCGCCGCGGAACTGTCAACAATTTAGGCTGTTTAATGCAAACCAAGCTTGAACCAAACGGTGACACATGCACAACAATCCCTGGCCCAATCCCTCCGGCGTTCGGTGTACTCGTGTATATACTCGTAAACAACAGCAGCAGCAGTGTATTCGAGTATACGTCTGGCAGATAGATCATGATCTGCCTGAGCTGGTCTGGATCGTATCATATACCCGAGGGTATAGATGTATGTGTAGTGAAAAAAAGACATCCCATCTAACGCCCGCAATTCTCTTGGGTTGGGACGTATGTATGTGTAGATTGTGCATATCCTATTAATAACAAAATATCATCATGTCACGTGGGAACGTGTGTGCAAATCATGCATATATCGTACGCGTACCACAGATCAGAAGACAATGCTATCGTACTATAATACGGTTGTACTGTAGTATGCGCGCAAACCCAGGCAGACGCATGATAACTGAGGCATGCGGTGCTTATTACACGTTGCCTATTGCACGTTGCATATTTTACATGCTCGTCTGCCCTCTAAACTTCGAACCCTGCAATACAGACGGCCCCCCTCACCCCCCCCAGGGTCTAAGTAAGGTCATGCATGGGAATGAAGTACACCCCCCCCCTCACGGTACATGGGAAAATAAAGTTCCATATAAGAAATTCATGCTCGTGTTTTCAGACACTTAAAACATGTGGCGTGAAAAAGAAACGGTGCTTGAATGCTCCAAAAAGAGATTAGAACCGGCCGAATAACGAATCATAATAAGAAGCATGAAATATCACTTATAGCGGTAACCAAGTAATCAGGGTGGCTGCTGTGCTCCGTATATATAGAAGCTGTTTAACCACCAAATAATATGGCACCAAAAAATCAAGTTTGTCATCTATCTGGGTGATCGTCTCGCTGCCAAGCACGCAAGCAATTCGACTAAGAAACGTGAAACAAGAAAAAATCTCTGGTTAACCGTTGTCGAAGCATATCAGAAACTTGTAATAACCATTCAAAATAAGGCATTGAGGCTGGGGTCAAAACAGCTTCTTATTAGAGGGCCCGTACTGTGAGCCGCATTGAGGCTCCATCGCTCGCCACGGTATGGGTGGTGTGGATCTGTCACCCCCCCTCTGCCCTTCTTTTATAACCTCAACTTAGCTTTTGAAGCGGAACATTTTCTACGAGATGGCGGCCTATCTATCTACTGTATCTACTGTACGTATCTATCTATATATGTGGTCACACATACCTGGCATTGTTTTCATACTCTACGTGTTGCCCTTTCTCCTTCTCTTACACTGTGTCTCTTAACAGTATCACACACACGTTCGTTTGTCTACGCTCAAAACTTAAAACCAGGCCACGCCCAGGCTCCATCTTCACACCATGGGTACGAGTCCGCCCCCCCGCCCCCCCCCCGCCCGCCCCTGTTGCTTCTGGCCTCTTGGCGATACCGTAGGTACGTATAGGTCCGGAGGCAGAAACGATGAGGGGGAACCGACACGGATACACGAAGATCATACCTAACTCTCCTCCGACGCTAAACTCGGGGGGGGGCGGGGGGGGGGGGGGGGGGCGCCCCCCCCCCCCCCCCCCGCCCCGGCGCGGACACCGAGCAACAAAAAAAAAAAAAAAAAAAAACACCCCCCCCCCGCGGGCGCCGGGGCGGGGGGGGGGGGGGGGGGGGGGGGGGGGGGGGGGGGGGGGGGGGGGGGGGGGACGCAAAATAATCAAGCACAACGGTGGCGTCAAACCTACAGTAGTAGCCGACCCGTCTAAGCTTACCTGCTCCTCGATTGTCGCCCTCGGACGCGTGCTACGATAGAGGTATAAGGTATACTTTTTTTGGCTGAAACGTTTTCTGAATGACAGGGCGCCTTAAGGGCCCATATTAACGAGTATAAAAAAAACTCAATTTGGAAAAAATAAAATTCAAACTCGCTTTTCATGGGTCAACACACGCACCAGCACCAAAGATTAGGATCTTGGGGTATAATCTTGGGTGGTGGTGCGGGTTCTGACCAATGAAAAGCGGATTTGATTTTTTTTTTCCAAATTGTTTTTTTTTTTCTTCGTTAAAACGGGCCCTTAACCCAAAACCGTCCGTCCGGATTTCGTTCTTGTGTCGCACTGCTTTTCGTTGTGTTCTTAGACCATGGGATTGGTGTTCGTCGGGTAGCACTTTTATTTCCCTCCAAAATCATCAGTTTTTTTTTGGGTGAGGTGTATAGAGCTCCTCAAGTGACCTTAACCGCCTTCAGGACAAAAAACACGGTGCACCTTGGCCGTAGCATGCGTCATTGCCTCGTATATATCTCCCCCCGTTAAGCAGCGCCACAGCTCGCATTATTCGGCGGTACAGGAGGTTTATTTCCCATTAAGCAGCGCCACAGCTCGCATTATTCGGCGGTACAGACGGTTTATTCGGCGGAGTGCTTGTTCGGAGTGCCGACCTAATAATAGAGGGAGATACATCTGCTTGCGAGAGAGCCGGGGTGTCTTCTTTCCGTTCCCATGGTGGCCTAGTTGAGTCCCTTCTAACGCATCGTCTCGTACACCACCGCGATGACCCCACCTCAGGCCGCGGATCAACTCATGGGCCGTGGTTAATTGCGCTACTTCGAGTCGTTGTGAAGGGGTGTGTCGAAACCTCGGACTGTGAGTTTCGTGGTATTATGGGGGAATTTCTTGGTGAAGATGTTGAGGACGTACTGCGCCAGCACTGCTGGTATGCTATATGGTGGCCTTTTTCATCACTATCACCGGCGGGAGTGGCGGCACAGATAATTCAGAGCGCGCCACGCGGGAAAAAGAACAAAACTCGTCGGGAGATAACCCGGGTGCGAAGCCAGAGATAGTCATTTACGGTTGGGGGCGTTCCGTTCTCTGTACCACCACCTCACCCAACCTCACCACAAACGGCGCTCCGACTCTCCCGAGAGGCTCCGCGGGCCGTAGGTTATGCAGGGCGTTTCTCTCGGAGCCTTTTTGTTATTTTTATCTACTAGCCACAACCGAACAATCTTAAATAAACCAAGCGTCGCTTGCTGTATGCCAACTCCCGCGACTACGTACGATGATGATAGATAGCCTCTTCGCCTGTGAAATATGAATGCTCACATTTTTTTTATCTGCATGCCTGCTATATACCATATACCATATTTCTTCCGTGGCTGTTTTTTTCGACGGCAGAGCGATGTGCCGTACGGTAAGGGGGGGGGCAGCCGACCCTTTCTCAAAGGCCTCTCACGTGACAAGCTCTATACCAAACTCAAAACCCGATAGTTTTAGGAAGAAAAAAAAGTATGCGCGACTCCAAAGAACAATCTCAACGGTTAGGCGTACCATGGAGGAGATTCTTGTGCATTATTCTAGTAAAAATGGGGTTGCAAAAAGTGCAGATGGGATTGCAAATAGTACAGATGGGATTGTGAATAGTACATATGGGGTTGCAAATAGGCACGTGGTACGATAGGGGTGGCATTTTTAGTCCAAAATTATTTATGACGGACGGGGGGGACCCCTCACCTAAGGAAATACTACCGCTTCCTTCTCGCCCCGCCACTTCCGGAGTTCCACTCCCCCCTCTCCGCCTGTGCACCTACGGTGCCCTCCGCGTCGCCCACGACTATAATAACGCCCACCAGATTCCCTGCTCCAGCCAGCGTGCCGTACGCCTTTAACCACGAAGAGGTGCATTTTATGCCCGCTACCGTGGCACAAGTAGTAGTACGTGCCGAAGGTGTCCTCGCGTGGAGAGCACCGCGGTGTGACTGGGTCGCCAGTCGCCTGCAGTATCCCCAGCGGCGGTGTCGGCGGAACCGGCGGCGACAGAAAAGGAGAAGGAAACAAAAAAAGGAGAGGCAGAAAGAGAAGCTAAAGGGCGTTTACACACGCGGGCGGCCGCAGAAGGTTATCTATTCTGCTTCTCGCCGACGAAAGCGCAGCGAGCACCGTTACCGCCTGCTGCGCTCTCTCGCCAACGCCCACGCCCACGCCTCCACGCCTTCACGCTCACGCCCCCCTGGTGCTCTGCCGCCTCCGCGGCTGCAGCTTAGATACACCATGCCTTTCTCGGCGCATTCAGCGCGAAACGCCACGACGCGAGTGCTCACAGCCTTTCCGCCCAATTTCGCCCTGATCACGCAGAAGAGGCAGCGGCACCCCCAGCTGCGGACGATGACCGTCCCGCTCAGGGCGTGCCAGGCGCAGAGGTAGTCCGCGGTCCGGGTGCCGTCCACACTCCGAAGTTTGTCCTTACTTACCGCGCAGCCTCTCTCATGGCACCTCATTCTTTTAAAGTTACATTATGCTGTTGACCTTGACCATCCCTTCTTCGGTATGCTCGGCGCAGACCGCCTGCGTCTTGCTCCACGCCGCGCAGTAGTGTGTACCACTCTATTAATACGCAAACGATTCTTATATTTAGGGACATAATGGTAAATGACTTTGCCCACCTTGGACTAAATGGTTGATGGTTCACACTACTATAACTCCGAATTACGTCTGGTTGTCTCGATATTTTTTCCAGACGGTCGGGGTATATATACAGCCCTCCCCCGCGGGACGCCGTACGACGTCCGTGTCGGGTAGCCCTTGCGAGCGCAACAAGTCTTGGGTGCTTAATATTATGGCGTTTACCATGCCCTCCGACGCGAGGCTTTTCTTTCGCCGGTGGCGAGGCGAGACTGTGTGGTCGCGATGGTCTACGCTTACTTCTCGAGTCGGTTTGTTCTTTGCTGGTATTTATCACGCAGCAATTGCAGTTCGTTCCTCGGCCCATCATCACGATCGATTGTCGCCTGTCTGTCGTCGTCCATGATGCGCGGAGCAAGTGCAGCTGCATACTGATTGCATACGGTTACTGTAGCTTTAGTATGAAGAGCCTGATACGGTATTCACGTCTACTGATAGCTGCTGTTGTAGGGTGTGGAGAAGAGGCAGCGCTGTGCCATGTCCTAACAATCACCCCCCCCCCCCGCTCCCCTAGGTATCTATGTAATATATCACGTTGAGAGTATGATAATACCGGCACAACAACTTTATGTAGTCGCTCTTCAACGGGCGATAGAACCAGGTTTGACAGCAGGAATACCGTAGACCACACCAGCCCAGCGCACCTACACTGTGTGAGTAGTAGATCACTGTTGTGCTCAATGTTTTCGGACAACCGTAGACAACAAACGTTGTTCTCTTACGATGTCACAGGTATGGCTGGAGATCCGCGCGCACATGCGCACAGCGCAGTGGGTGCATGGGTGGGTGACAGATCTTCGGTGTACGTCGTACAGCTGGCGGGTGGCGGTATACGAACCTCCTGGGGATCGTTTTGTAAACGTACCTCACTATTATTCTTGGTGGGGTTTCAAATGCAGTCTACGGTATGTTATGTGTTCTCGTGGCCCGTCACTCTACATACACTCATACATACTCTCCCTCTCGTGCTACTGTTGTTGTTGTACCTCATATTTATACATATCGTGCAAGGTAGAGAGGTGCTGCTACGTAGAGCACATATTCAATTTGTACACATAGAGTACGAGTAACACTCACAATAATAATAATATACACACATAGGGTTTAAGGATTATGGGGCTGACGACTCCCGCTTATTATGATCGACTTTACGCACACACAGAGCGTGCCGAGGTTTTGAGGGTGTGACGCCGCCAGCTTAACTGTGGTTTATGCACATACATATAGAGGGTGCAAGGGTTATAGGGGGTTGACGCCTCCCGCTTATTATTGTTGACTTTACGCACACACAAAGAAAGAGTGTGCAGGGGTTTAGAGGCTGACGCTGCCCGCTTAGTTAGGTGACTTTTGCACACATACATACACATCATAGTGGGTGCAAGGTGCTATGATATGGGGCCGGTGCTGTGGTGCTGTCAAGCAAAAGTTACGGAGATAACCAAGCGGGTGGCGTCTAATCCAAATACCTTGCTTTTACTATGTGTGCATAAACCACAGTTAAGCGGGCGGCGTCACAGCCTCAAAACCTCGGCACCCTCTGTGTGTGCGTTAAGTCGATCATAATAAGCGGGAGTTGTCAGCCCCATAATCCTTAAACCCTATGTGTGTATATTATTGTGAGTGTTTACTCGTACTCTGTGTACAAATTAAATATGTGCTCTACGTAGTAGCACCTCTCTACCTTGCACGATATGTATAAATATGAGGTACAACAACAGTAGCACGAGAGAGAGTATTAATAAGTGTATGTAGAGTCACGGGCCACGAGAACACATAACATACCGTAAACTGCATTTGAAACCCCACCAACAATAATAGTGAGGTACGTTCACAAAACGATCCCCATGAGGTTCGTATACCGCCACCCCAGCTGGCGATTCTCACCCCAAATATAAAACGCCGCGAGTACGTAGTGGAAACCCCTCTAAACGCTAAACACACCGCATCCAAGCTTCCAGCACCCAGCTTCCGACCCTCATCTCTCTGGCTGTGTCATGGTTCTCAGCTATCTGCGTTGCCGGTCTCTGCAGGCTTGTTCACGTGCAGCTGGTCGGGCTTCTTATGCGACAAAGACTCCTCGAGTGAGCGCAGGGATAGGTGTGTTTATCGGAGGCGTCTAGCGACGTTTACATGCTTTATGTACGTATAGCAGCAGAGTGCCTGTGGTGTGATATGGCGCAAACCCACAGCCCACAGCAGCCTTGGCTTTGCTCTTGGCTCGTGAGAGCATTCATCGCAGACACATTGCCCCGCTTGTGTTGGTGCACGCTTGGCTTCCATGGCCTTGGTGCTGATTTCGGGCTGTACAGAGCACCAAAGATGTTTGTGATACGTACAGCAGTAGTTGTAGCCTAAAAATGCAAAAATGCTCGTACGGACCTGCGGTCTGCGGTACTCTCGTGTACTCTTGTGGCCGCCGGGGGCGTTCCTGATGCAGAGATGAAGGTACTACAGTACATACTGCTGTTGTACCAGGTATACAGAAGCACAGCAGCAGCAGCTATCATACGACTCTACAGCAGTACGAGTAGTCCAGTAGGCCATGTGTAACCGTCTACACTCAACATCAACAGTCCTCCACCAACCAATTGCAGGCTGCCACCTCAACCAAACCCCCCGTGGGTACGTACCTACTGTAGGTGGCAGGAGGGAATTTCTTTGCCAGCCTTCTGCCAAACGCCTCAGCCGTCAACCTTGGTACATACACACTCGTACATGCCACGGTACGACAGGGACGAACTTCACAGCAGTTTTGTAGTCGATTCCCCCCAAAAGAACAGGAATAGGCACACCGAAAATAGTGGCGCTGGAAAGTTCTCGTCGAGATATTTCCATAGGCTCGTCCCTTAGGCCGACTCTTCGAGTAGCACCCCCCCCCCCCCTATTTGTGAGAAAATCACGTTTAAAATTCGTCCAAGGGGGGGGGTGTCATCTTGAGAGTCACACGATATAAGCAGCCATAGTTTCTGCCAGTCGGTTACCTCGCCAGCTTTCGGTACTCTGCCTGGATGCTTCGCATCTCCCACACCCACCATGCATCGCATCCTTCTTACTCTACCTGCAACAGCAGTAGTACAACCTCGCCCACATGCTCGCTTTATTCCCAGTGACGTCACAGTAGTTGCTGGGCTCTGTCACCAAAATCCCCAGATTTTCAAGTTTTTTTAGGTCTAATAATTCCATTTTTTTTTAGAAATCCCCTACTTCATGAATCTATAAATGTTGATTGCATGTTGGCCTTTGCTCTTTATACACTCAACCTCGCGACGTGCTGCTGCTCTACAGCCGTCTACACTCGATCTCAAAATTCCTCCGTCAATCACGGGCTTTCACCCCCATCTTAACCGGAGGTTATTGCATCACTTCAACTCTCACACCTTCCTTCCTCCCCTCCCTCACATTAATTAGTTCCTCTTTCCCACATACCCACCTACTTACACGTTTTACTGGAGAAGGAGTATGACTATCTGTACGACGTCATCTTGCTGCCCCCCCCCCCCCCCCGACGTTCGTTGAGTTGGCTGAACCCCGCCAGTCTCCGCTTTGTTTTTTCAAGCGATGCTGAGGAAACCCTCTCGTCGTATGTTCTATTCGCTTTTACGTACATCATTAATAAATGCATCAACATCACTTTTTCACATCCTTTCTCATTGGAACGCCCACACCAGTAAACCCAAGGCTGACCATCCATCCTCGGCAGTAGCCCCCCCGCTCTGGCCACACCATAAATTAAATCAATTCATTGGAGGCTGTCGTCCATAAGCAAATCCGCCTTACAGGCGGTTCTTAGCAGGATGCAGCTCACCCTCCATGCGACTCGCCCAATACCTCACGGCGCTTCGCGCTTGGTGCAAGCGATGTCTACCTGGTCGGTGAAAACCCAACGTGCCCCGTCCCGGCATTGTAGGGATGCGAGGGTCTATGGTCATACGACTACGGCCGTGCACGACATGAGCACCCCCCCCCTCAATCCTGATAGAGTGTAGTGCATACTCTCCCGGGGGTACCATATCTTGTCCAGATCTTGTCTCCCGACCAACTGCCTTAAGCACCGCCTATTAACGAATCATAATTTCATTTTTTCCAGCAAATGTTGCCGCATGCGCGTACGTCGCTACGATTAGTTCATCTCTTGACCCAACTAATTTGTGCGTGATGTCAATATCAACGCAAGCATCACCTCTCAAAACCCCCGAATCCAGCCAAAGGTCGTTTCTTTGCATCCCACCGACTTATCTTTTCCACCACGAATCGTTTTGTTTGTCCCCCCCCCCCCCCGTACAAATCATCGATGGTTTACATCATCTCATTGCTATACGCGCAAAGTTGTGACCCTCGACGTACTCAAAAAAATAATTATTGGTCGCCCCAAGAGTATGTTGCTTTATTTAGCTGACAAGAGTATCTCCTACCTCTGATAGCATACGACTGCAAGATCTCCGAAAAACCTCCATCACACCAGCCCCGCCCCCCCCCCCTAAAACTCGCCTCTTCCTATATACCACCGAGCAAACAATGCGGTCAAATGGTGGTAAAAACACTTCGCTGCTGGCATGCTGCGAGCGCCTACTACATGCGGACCACAGGTACCCATTTGTTTAAGACAAAATCACCCCATAAATATCCTTGCCAACGGATTGTGTAATCTACTCCATGCTGCATGTTTTCTGGTTAGGATTTGTCATCTTTTTAGGTTTGTCGTGATTGGTAAAATTAATAATATTGGAGATTTTTATGCTCGGACGGCGCAGAGATCCGGCTTCAGATCTCCGGCTTAACCTAGCTCGAAAGTGAGGCAAATGACGCGTGCTGCGGTAGAGGTGCACCGTGTTTTTGCCTTATAAGGGTGGTCACTTGAGGAGCGCTCTATACTTCGCCCAAAAACTGATTTTGGAGGAAAATAAAAGTGCTAATTGATGACCAATCCCCCGGCCTAAGGGCCCGTATTAACGAAGAAGAAAAAAAAACAATTTGGAAAAAAAAAAAAAAAAATCCGCTTTTCATTGGTCAACACACGCACCAGCACCAAATATTAGGATCTTGGGGCATAATATTTGGTGCTGGTGCGTGTGTTGACCAATGAAGAGCGAATTTGAATTTTATTTTTTCCAAATTGAATTTATTTTATACTCGTTAATTCGGGCCCTAAAGTGTAAAGTGGAACATTCTGCAAGACAAGAATGAAATTTGGACGATTTTGGGTTATAACCCATTCAAAACTGAAAAACATGTCCCACACTAATTCGAAGTAGTTTGTCCCCAAATTCGTGGGACCAGTTCTTAAGGGGCTAAGGAGCCCCGTCATTCAGAAAGCGTTTCAGCCAAAAAAAGGTATACCTTATACCTCTATCGTAGCATGCGGCGCCATGTCCTACTGGTATGTTTTAGGCGGCCGTTGTGGATACCAAGCCCCCTTCCCCTAGGTAATACCGCCTCATTACATTATCCACAAGTTCAGGGTCACACCCGATGTCTGCCACTCCGTTCTCCTTGTACATCCGAGATACCGACCCATCTCGGTGTGCACATGCATACCACAACCACACAAGAGAGCAACCTGCCCGGGGCGTTCCGCCCCACATTGGCGTCGACGGCAGGCCCTCACACCGTGTAGAACATAATACATTAGTAATTCGCTTCGCTTGTAATAATGCCCTTGTACCTGCACTTACATATGAAACTGTATATAGTCTAACGTTGTTCATAATGTTCATGTGTTATCCCCCCCCCCCCCCCCCACTCGTCCGCCTTCGATGTCTTTTTATTGCGAAACGATGTGCATCAATTACCAGGGCTGCACGTAAGAAATAGTGATGCGACAACCTAGTAAAATCCGTTTGGGAGACCCAGACAGGGAGGGGTATACTAAATCCAAGTAAAAAAACTTGAAATACGTATATAAATGAATTGTTTTTCGTCAACTCGTTTCGGTAAGTCGTCCGGAAATCCCACCCCACTGGTTCGTTTTCTTTTCATTTTGAGTGTGGTGGTGTCGTTTTTACTTTTTGGTGCCGTGCACCCCTCCCTGATCGTACCGGTATGTGTGTTCTTCAGCAGCGACCGGTGGGGCGTCACCCCCGCTCACGGTAGCGGCACCGGCGGCGGCAGTAGACGTACCGAGCCAGCTCCACAGAGGGAAGGCGTCGGGCGAGAAGGAGAGGAGGATTTGGCCCTACCTCAAGGCGGCGAAACAGCAGTTCTTCAACGTCGTGCTGGCCACGCTGTCGGTGGTCATGGCGGTCAAGATGCTCGAGGGGAAGGTGCGCAGATTTTTTTTGTATTAGTGATAATTACGGTCGAAAGACGGAGTAGGTAGGAGTAGGAGTAGTGGCCGAATAGCGGTAGTAGTAGCAGGAGTAATAATAGCCTGTGAAGTGGAAGTTCAAAAGTATGTGCGTAACAGCAGAAATACATTTTGGCATATGTGAGTATTCATAGTATCATAGCAGCAGCCTACAAAATTTAGGTATATATCTCGTAGTATGATTCATACGAAGCATTATAGTATCATTCGTAGCAGCATACGTATAGCAGTAGGAGTAGTAGTACTATTACACCACGTAGAATACAAAGTAGTTGTACGAGGTAGCGCATGTATACCCTGATGAATGGTGATGTTGGCGTATGGGCAGAGGCGCAGTCGAGGTGGTGGTGGTGGGGGTGGTGGTGGTGGTGGTGGTCACGTTGATGATGTCGGTTTTCGCAAGCAAGACTGACACTGGCACGTACGTAGCTCGAAGGTACCACATATACCGTACAAGGCAAGCGACGCTTCGTAAGAAAAAAACTTCGAGGCGACCGCCTGTTCGGCTCGACCCGATTTCGTGGAGTTACGTTGCCCCGTCTTTCGGCTACTTTGTCGCCACAATATCCCGTCCTGCGGCCACTTTTCTCCGTCTTGCAACCTCTTTTGTCCCATCTTGTGGCCACTTTGTGCCGTCTCTCGGCCACTTTGTGCCGTCTCTCGGCCACTTTTGTTCTGTCTCACGACCACATTATCCCGTCGCGGCCGCTTTATCCCGTCTCACGGCCACTTTGTCCCGTATTTCGGCCAGCTCGTACCGTCTTTTCGCTACTTTGACGCGTATCGCGGCCGCTCTGTCCCGTCTTGCGGCCAGAAACGAACCGATACCCGTTATTTCGCCGGGCAAGAACGAAACAAATAAAATAAAGAACGACGGGAAAAAAAAAACATCCTGCTGCGCTGCTGCTGTACGTACGTAACTATACTGTACCAGTATACTATTAATAGTGCACGCACAACGTACACGACAACGAATAAAACAGCTGCTGCACAACACCCCTTTGTTTGTACACGCAACGCACCCGTGGCTCGGTCGTGTACATGCGGGGGGTCGGATATATCACTGTTTTATATTAATAAAACGAAGAAAACAAATCGAGCCAACGCCAGTTCTTTCGCCGGACAAACACATCCAAAAGAAAGAAAAATAATATCGTGTGGGTTTTAGTAGACTCGCACCTGTGGCCCGGTCGTGCAGACGCGGAGGGTCCGGTATATTACTGAAACGAAACAAAAAAAAACAAGTCATACGTACAGTAGTGCCCGTTCTTTCGTCGGGTACAAAACACAAACAAAAAACGAAGAAAAAAACGTATGATATGGGTTTTAGCATGCTGCTGTAGCAAAAAAAAGGAAGAAAAAAAAAAGAAAAAAAAAAGGAAGAACGCGGCCCAGGTGGGATTCGATCCCCAGCTTTGCCTGCATGGAATCGAGCGCTCCTACTTGTAATAGCTGGCCCATAAATAAAAGAGCGATGTTTTGCTGCCCCTGCGAAGCCAATTTTTCAAAGGCAAGTTCGGTAGGGTATACCGTTACCGCGGGTACATTTGTTGCGCATACCGAACTTGCCGAAGTGTCGGGTACCGGTATTGAAAAAGTACCGAACTTACCGAAATGTCCGGTACCGGTATTGAAAAAGTACCGAACTTGCCGAAGTGTCGGGTACCGGTATTGAAAAAACACCGAACTTACCGAAGTGTTCGGTAGGGTATTAAGCACACTATCGAGAAAATACCGGTACCCCCGGTATTGTGGCCGAGGGTATACCGGTACCCGGGGTATATTTAGGTGAGCGTACCGAACTTACCGAAGTGTCAGGTACCGGTATTGGAAAAATACCGAACCTACCGAAGTATCGGGTACCGGTATTGAAAAAATACCGAACTTACCGAAGTGTCGGGTACCGGTATTGAAAAAATACCGGACGTACCGAAGTGTAGGGTACCGGTATTGGGAAAATACCGAACTTACCGAAGTGTCGGGTACCGGTATTGAAAAAATACCGGACGTACCGAAGTGTAGGGTACCGGTATTGGGAAAATACCGAACTTACCGAAGTGTCGGGTACCGGTATTGGAAAAATACCGAACTTACCGAAGTGTCAGGTACCGGTATGTACCGAGGAAATACCCCCGGTATACTTCGGTACGTACCCTACCGAATATACCCTAAATACATGTGTACTCGTGTATATCAACAGCAAACAGATGGCGGCGGCAACGGCGGAGATAACGGCAATGCCGCCGCCCCCATCCCAACCACGTAGCAAGCGGCAGCACGGTTAGCAGCAGCCCCAGCCCCAGCAAGAACAACAACAGAACACAGCAGCAGAGGGGCAGAAGCAGCAGCTCCAACTTGGGCCATGTGCTGCTGCTGTGGGCTCCACTGTATATTTGGAATATATTTGATACAGCAGTCCACGCGTGCCACTGCCATCGAGTGCTACGCTTGAAGCCCGTTTTATACCCCAACCTCCTAAGTTCGAAGCTCGGCATACGGTTTAGATCATCGGCGACCTCGCGTTGTGCTGCTGCCGCTGCTGCTGCTGGAACATCAGTGTTTGAGTATAATTAGAGCAGCGATGGATTCGAGATGTCGCGTTCAAGTCCGTATAGAGGATGCATGATACGAGTACTTTCTCAGGCGAGCAGTCGAAGCTTCTCCTATATACCACATGAAGGTTGCGCAGAGCGTGCCGTAGCACCGCCTCGGTGGCACCTCGAACCCCAACGGCGCGAGTTGGAGATACTATCAGCTATTCTTTCGCTCCATACTCTCGGTGGTTGTTGTGTTGTGTCTACAGCCATGCATGGTGGGTGTGATATGAGTGCGTGGTGTCACTCCATAGCCAAGGACCAGATTGATGCATAAATAATGTAGAGAAGACTGCTGCTGCCACAAATATATGCATAATGTGTGTCCGTATTGCATACATACCCGATTCCCCGGTATCGAGGCCGCACCGATCACCGCCGGTATGGTGGTCGAGGGTATACCGGTACCCCAGGTATATTTCGGGTAGGCGTACCGCACTTACCGAGGTGTCGGGTACCGGTATTGGAAAATTACCGAACGTACCGAAGTATCGGGTACCGGTATTGGAAAAGTACCGAACTTACCGAAGTGTCGGGTACCAGTATCGAAACAATACCGAACTTACCGAAGTGTCGGGTACCGGTATTGAAAAAGTACCGAACTTACCGAAGTGTTCGGTAGGGTATCGAGCCCGGTACCGAACAAATACCGGTACCCCCGGTATTGCGTTCGAGGGTATACCGGTACCTGGGGTATATTTGGGCGAGCGTACCGAACTTACCGAAGTGTCGGGTACCGGTATCGAGGCCATACCGAACTTACCGAAGTGTCGGGTACCGGTATTTACCGAGAAAATACCCCCGGTATACTTCGGTACGTACCCTACCGAACATACCTTTGCACAGAGAGATTTTTGCATTTTTTCCCTCCAACAAGTATCACCACATCTCCACGCAACAGCCAGGCCCAAAGTTATTAACCCATTAAAGAATCGGTCGAATTCGTATATAGCTATACGTACTATTTTAGTAAAATGATGTAAGCCGGGAGATAGTCTTCTTCACAGAGGGTCAAACCAGAAAAAAAAAATGGAACAATGTACCGGTATTACTTGTAAGTTTCGAGGTGAAAATGTCAGCTCTCATAGCTCAGTTGGTTAGAGCGGTTGCTTAGTAAGCAGCAGGTCCGTGGTTCAACTCCGCGTGGGAGCTGTTTTTTTTTTTTCGTAATCCGAATCTACCAGTAGTGTGTACGTCGTACCTCGTACCTATATACCTACGGCACACGAGCGATGGCATCAGGCTGCAGGGTAAAAGGAGAACCCCAGCTTACTATGAAATATGTATGTACGAGTATGAGTATCATACAGCAGTACTACCTCTGTCCCAACAGCAAGTCGTACTCGTATTGAAGTTGGTGCGAGATGTTGAAACTTGTTGAAAAAACACAAAACTTATGTATGTATAATACGTAGACTAGACTAAGGGTCGTTCTTATCGAGCAACTTTTTTCCAAAATTTCCAAATAATTTTTTCGCGCAATTTTTAGGACTTCCATATTTTCCAAAAATAATTTCCAAATTTTGGAATGCGAAGCCTTCCAAATATTTTGCCCTCTGTAAAATTCCAAATTTCCAAATAAACCTGTTTTTTCTTGATTTTCCTCTTTTTTTGGAATTTGTTTTTGGAAATTTTGGAAAAAGGTTGCTCGATAAGAACGACCCTAAATACCTAAAACAAACGAAAAAAAATACCTGGTATAGACTTTCTTACATTTGTCCTCGTTTTTTTTTTAACTTGATCGTAAGCACCTGCTGCGCTGTCAGAGAGTACGACAAATAATTCACGCTTCTACGATCCTTGCTTTCCCGAAGTTCTTGGCTTTCTTTGCTTTCTTCCACCCACACTAATTTCAAGATAAACATTTTCCACACTAATTTCAAGATATGCCCTTCCACACTAAAATCAAGATATTTTTTTCAAAGAGTCCAAAAAAAGTGAAAAAATGGATCTCCAGAGATGAAAAGCTCCGAAAAAAAAATCGGGAAAATTTGAGTTTTTTTTTTTGGTCCGATACAAGGGCTCCGCATAGGTGCCGGCATAGTGCTTCCAGGGCTCCGCATCGATACCGGCCCCGCTCTGGCATATAGTTCAGCGTACTGCTGTGCTGGTTTAGAGCATGTTGGGTGTGTGGGTGGGTGAATGGGTGGGTGGGTGTGTGGGTGGGTGGGTGGGTGCTTTTTGTTGTCGTTGCTGTTGCTATAGTTAGTTGTCGATCTGTTGTTTGTCACACCATACTACTACTGTTGTTGTATACTACAGTAGCACACATAGTCACGGAAACGGCATACATCACACCCACAGCAGGCAGCGCAGCGCCGTGCTGTGAGCCGTGTTGCTGTGCTTTCTCTTCCTTTCGAATATATTTAGAGCTTTGTTGTCCTGGAGCAGCTCTATCTATCTACTATGCATTTGCAAATCGCCTGTACTTTTTTTTTTTTCTCTTTGTGGTGTACGAGTGCTGCTGTCGTGTCGTAGGTGCTTTGCTACATGCCACATGCCAGTACTCCTGCAGTACGATACAGAGCGGTAGGCGGGTACTGCACGTTCAGTTATACGTACGTACAGCAGTACGTATTTCGCTGCATTGCACCATGAATCTCTTGGCATTTTCAAGTCGGTCCTTGCACCACATCGTGGACCTCTTCTGCCCCTTTCCTTGCACGAGCGTAGCGGACGGCGTCAGCCGCCCTCGGAGTGGAGCTTTGCTTTCTTCGCGATATTTTTTCGTGTTGGAAGATAGATATTCACTGTATGTCGACATACAGATGGAGCTCTTGGCATTATCAAGTCGCCAATTGCAGCTAATTTATGTTCCTCTTTTACCCTTTTCACATTATTTGGTTCTATTCTTCCTTCCGCGAGCGTAGCGGGCGGCGTTAGCCGCCCGCGCAGCGGAGCCCTTGTGTATAATACTCCTTTCTCAGTTTTGTGGGTTTTGCTTTTCGTATTTCACAACTTGACGACCGCGTGCTGTGTTTTTCTCTTTCATACAAAGTACGAAATACTGCTGTTGTAATACCACACGTACCAGATAATCACGAAAAAGGCACAAATCACACCCAGCAGGCAGCGCGGCGCCGTGCTGTGAGCGGTGTTGCTGTATTTTCTCTTTCGAACATACGAGTACAGCTTTGTTGTCCTGGATCATGGAGCTCTTGGCATTTGCAAGTCGCCTGTTTCCTCCTTAATTTGATGTGCCACCTGTGACTTTCTTTCACATTATGTTGTGTCTTTGATGAGCGAGCGTAGCGGGCGGAAACCGCCCGCTACGCGATATATACCTGCAGTTTCGAAGAAATCCTCGAGCTCACAGCTGTTGTTTTCTTAATTTTTTTAATGTACGTACAGCAAAGCAAAGTCTCTTTTACGTATTATATGTACGATAATTCGTTTGCACTTTTCTTGCGAGATCTCCACCAGCTCTAGTCTACATGGTATGAATTATCCTGTCATAGGGTAAGTTAGTAAGTTAGCCTGTGACCACGGGAATCGACCGCGTCAAGTGTTGGATTAGTACGGATAGATGGAGGTACTGGATAGAGAGACCGGCTCGGCTTTTAATATGAAGACAACAACAACAACATCAACAACAGCCAACACCCCCCCCCCCCCCCGCGTAAAGCTTGGCTGAATACTGTCATTGTCGTGCTAGGGACCTGGACCTGCCAGAAGAAGAAGGAGATATAGCCAGTGCGGGAGGAGGGAGAAGTAAGGGCACAAGATGTGCCAATGTGCAAACCATAGATGAGTAGATTCACATAGTGGGGATGTTTTTGAAAGCGTACAAGGAGGAAGATTGCTAGAGGAGGAGATGGCGGAAAAATAGACGAGTTGACATGGAACAGTTGTACACTAATAGTAGCAGAAAACGATCGCGTATTCTTAGGAGATTAGGATGTGGAAGCGCGAAGCAAGAAGGATAAGATTAGCAAAAGTCTCTGATAATTATATTCTGGAAACACAATGACGCCCACAGGTGAGGGTATCTCTCATTAGAGGAAGGAACGGTGCCCTCCGTCTCCAAAGGGTATGAACAGCGTGCGTCAATGTTCAAAGACTAATGGCAAGCAACAAATGAGTACCCCCCCCCCCCCCGCCCCCCGTATACTTATGTACTTGTATACCTTTTAAGTGCGTGCTTGTTGCGATTATTGACGTATTCATAGTTGAACCTTGAGCTTTTCACGCCCTGCATCCCCAAAAAACATATACTGGTACTAATAATATTGCTGTACTGGTATATAGTATCGGTCTGGCAGCAAGAAACGCCTACGTATATGTATACACCACTCTGTCCCGAAATATAACAACCGTTTGTATTGCATGTTAATATACAAACGGTGCTCATATTTCAGGACATAGTGGTATAGACTATACCAAGAGCATCGCCTCTAACCCCTTTGGGACCCCTTGTAAGGGATATGCACCTCTTTTAAGGGATGTAGACCCCTTTTAAGGAATATATATCCCTTTTAAGGGATATCGACTCCTTTTAAGGAATATCGACTCCTTTTAAGAAATATCGACCCCTTTTAAGGGAAATCGAACCCTTTGAAGGGATACATGGCGAGCTACTGTAAACATTCATAGCTTTGGTGCTACCAACCGTCTACGAGCAGCGTCAGTGAACGCCTATATTGAAGTACAGATAGGCTCATTCATGTTGCGCCCGTGCCCTACGTACGACTCCTGGCATTGCATCAACCATTGTAAGTCGGACACCAACTCCTTTTTTTTTTCATGATACCCTATAGTATACTGTAATCGCGCAGTGATCGTTGCTGTAATCGTCACTTTTTTACTGTCATTTCCCCCCCCCCCCCCCCCCCCCCCCCCCCCCCCC
>MEHQ01004566.1:359893-372075 GCA_008828725.1 Saccharina japonica | reverse complement strand
CCCCCCCCCCCCCGACCACCCCCACCCCCGTTACCCCACCCCACCCCACCCCGATGCGATTTACCGCCTCCTACCCGTTTTGATCACCAGGGGGCTAGGGTGGCGCTAGAGGAGGACCTGGCCGAGCTGGAGCGGCAGCAGGGTCTCCTGCTCCGAGGCCTGTCCGACGAAGATTGGGCGAAGGTGCATGAAAAGAGGGACGGGAGAGGTTGGGGGGTGGGTGTGCGTGATCATGTCATGCATCATGGCCGCACGTAGTGGTATATGGCCGTAGACCCTCGCATCCCTACAATGCTGGGACGGAGCACGTTGGGTTTCCACCGACCTACAGTAGGCAGACATTGATTGCTGCCACCAGGCGGGGGGGGGGTCGTAAGAAGAGAAAATGTTATGGCGCGTGAGGCTGCTATGCGAGCTCCTGATTTACACTGCACCTGAAAAATTACGGGTCCCATTCGAGATGGCTGAAGCGACCGACCGACCGACCGACCGACCGACTGACTGACCGACCGATAGGCCGACCGACAGGCCGACCGACCGATCAACCGACCGACCGACAGCCCGACCGACCGACAGACCGACCGATCGACCGACAGACCGATCGACCGACCGACCGACCGACCGACCGACCGACCGACCGACCGACAGCCCGACCGACCGACCGACCGGTTTCTACGATCAAAATATCAAGATATTCCATTCCAACAAAGCACATTCTTCGTATCATAATGTTGACACGACAGTTTATAAATATCCTACTGCGCGAATTCCTAGCGGCAGCTTATACATTCATTGGTGCTTACCTTCTGCACTGAGTCAAAGCTAACACCGATTGAAAAGAAGACTTCGTAAGATGAACCTACCCGCTGGGCTACGTGATCCGTAATCCCTATATCCCCTAAACCCTGACCGCCGCTACACTCGAAATGCTCGGGTGGCGTTGTGTATCTCGCCCTCGCCCTTCTTTCGTCACGTCGGTGTTGTCTGTCTGTCTGTCTGTCTTTCTGTCTGTCTGTCTGTCTGTCTGTCTGTCTGTCTCTCGGTGTTGCACTTTTTACGAGAGCAGGGCGCGGCGGAGAGGGTCGGCGCGGCGGGTGGAGGAGCGGAGGCGCTACTGCGGGAGCTTAGCGAAGGTATTTTTTTTTCCTTGTTTTTTTTTCTGGTTAACTCGTTTAGGCCTTAAGGACCGCACTCCCACTGTGGGACAAAACACTTGGGAATTAGAGTCAGATTTAGGTTTATATTGGAATTAGAGTTCGCAACCAAAAATGTTAAGGAGGACTTAAGAGTGGCCGATTTTGACACTATGCCATACATCATATGATATGTACCATACATCATATGATATGTACCTGGTTCGTTGTTTTTATGCAATCATATCGTAATGCTTCACCTTTAAACTGTTCATTCATTCATCTACTACGAGTATATACGTGGTACGTTGTTATTTGACGAGGGGAAAACTGCGCCGTACGTTTTTTTTTTTTTTCCTTCTATGTTTGTTGCAGTGCTTTCGCCATTTCATATATTGATGGACCACGTTTGTTTTTTATATCGCGGTACTTCACCAAACATTTTTTGTTTTGTTTTGTTTTTTGTTTCGTTGCAAGTGCGTGAAAACGCGCACATTAACCCCGCGCTCCGCTTTTGTACCGGGAGGGGGGGAGGGGGGGGGGGGGGGGGGGCTGTACTCATGTTGTGCACGGCCGTAGTCATATGACCATAGACCCTCGCATCCCTACAATGCCGGGACGGAGCGCGTTGGGTTTTCACCAACCAGGGGGGGGGGGGTACTCATTATCCGCATTTGCATAGCTGTAGTCGTATGACCATAGTCCCTCGCACCCCTACAATGCCCGGACGGAGCACGTTGGGTTTTCACCAACCAGTCAGACATTGCTATAGCACCAAGCGCGAAGCGAAACGTGAGGTGTCGGGGCGAGTCGCATGAAGGGTGAGCTGCATCCTATTAAGAACCGCTTGTGTGGCGGACTTACTTGCATATGGACGACAGCCTCCAATTTTTTTTTAATCATTTCTGGTGTGGCCACTTCCAGAGACAGCAGTGGGGGGGGGGGGGGGGGGGTGGATGATTGGGCAAGTGGGCAGCTTGACGTCATTTTTTCTCAACCACCTTTGCCGCGATAGACGTTAAGCACCGAATGGGTTTTTGATGGAACGTGGTCGCGGAGGTGGTGGTCGTGGTAATAGCGTGGGTAGTGGTAGTGGTAGTGGTGGTGGGGGGGGTCGTTTTTCACCTCAGTTGGCGTGTCCCTGCTGTGGGTCATGTGTAAATGTTACCCTCCGCCTCTTCCCCCTTACCGGTGGACACGTCACTTCTGTATTGAATGTAACCCCCCCCCCCCCCCCCCCCCCCCCCCCCCCCCCCCCCCCCCCCCCCCCCGCCCGCCCCCGGCCGCCCGATGGCTAAGGCGAGCAAAAAATGAGTACGCCCCCGTCTATGGTCGTACGACTACGGTCATGCATGAATATGAAGTACCCCGATCCCCGCATGCCGCTGCCCTCTTTACCCCTCGCAACTCAACCACATCAATTCAACATCAACATCCACATCAACACCAACACCAACACCAACACTACCACCACCACATCAACACCAACACCAACACCAACACTACCACCACCACATCAACACCAACACCAACACCAACACTACCACCACCACATCAACACCAACACCAACACCAACACTACCACCACCACCAACACCACCGCCCCCCCCCTCCCCCCTCACCACCACCAACAACAACAACAACAATGCCACTAACACCAACACCAACACCAATACCAACACCAACACCAACACCAACGTCAACACCCCCCCCCCCCCCCCCCCCCCCCCCCCCCCCCCCCCCCCCCACCACCACCACCACCACCGCCAACGTAAACACGAACACCAACAACCAACAGTGGTGACGGCGAGTTTGATGGACAAGGAGTCGGCAGAGCTTGTCGCGATGAGGTCCGCCGCGTTAGAGGCGAGCCAGCAAAGCGCCGAGGCGGAGGTGGCGGAGGTTTTGGCTGCGGCGGCGACGGAAGCAGAAGATTTAGCGCGAGAGGAAAACGCCTCTACGGACTCGAGAAAACCCGGTGAGTTGCAGTTACAGATAAACAGGTGTCGTTGTAGTTGTAGTTGCAGGTGCAGTTATGTACAGGTGCTGCTGCAGGTACACTTACAACTATTTTCAGTTATAGATGCAGTTACTACTGTTAGAGCTATCATACGGGTACAGTCGAAGTGATAGTCATGGTTAAACAGTGACACTTATGCTTACGGTTACAGACCTGTGTTCGGAGACATACTCTCAGGATGGAAATAGCTGTGGGGGGGGAGTGTACTCATCATGTCGTGCACGGCCGTAGTCGTATGGCCATAGACCCTCGCATCCCTACAATGCCGGGACGGAGCACGTTGGGTTTTCACCAACCAGGCAGGAGAGATATGACGAAGAGAGGGAGGGAGGGAGATGGAGAGAGACGGATAAGAGAAAAAGCGAGAGTGGCAGAGAGGGAGATAATGAGAGGGGGGGATAACGAGAGAGAGATAACGAGAGACACAGGAAGATAAAGAGATAACAAACGAACCGTTGGCAGTAATCTTCAGCAAAATAACGCCTCTTCGCCTCTTCGCGCGCACTTCCCAGCCATTCACTCTCCCCTCCTACCCCCCCCCATCTTCCTTCCGCCTCCGCCGCCGCTGCCCCCGTCGCGTTTTCTGCCCCATGCCCTGTCCACTGTACTCTCCACCCTGCCTTCGTCATGGCAGCCGCTAAGGGAATGATGTAACGCTTGTCTTAAAATGGGAATGACGTATGCAACGCTTCGCCCAAAAGGGGGTTGTGTTTAAGGCTTGGCTTGTCTTATGTAGGGGGGTCTGACGCAACGTTTATTCTTGGAAGGGGATGGTGTAACGCTTTTTTCTTGTGGGGGGAATGGCGGTAAGGATCGTCTTTAAAAGGGGATGGCTTGACGCTTGTCCTAAGGGGGTGGCGGTAACGATCGCCTTAAAAAGGGGTGTGTGTAACGCTTGGCCTTAGGGGAATGGCGTACCGATGGGTTTCCTTGAAAAGGGGATGGCGTAACGCTTGTCATACAGGGTGATGGCGTGGCGCCTTTAACCCCTTCGTTTTTCGTGCTACTTTAGTTTCAAGTGGTTTCTTCCCAAATCGGGGATATGCGGTTCTAAGGCGGGTTGGTGTACCGTAGCTCTTTTAGAACGGCAAATCTTACGCCACGCTAAATTACGCAGTTTGTTTCGTCTCCGAAAATGAGGGTGTTATTAATAGTTCATTTTCACGAAATGGAAATAACCAGGGCAGTTCTCGTGATCAAATTGCGGGACCCGGTTGGACGGGATTGATATGTCCCGATGTCGTCACGAGATTATGTTTGGACGGGATCGGGATTTAAAGTAGCACAATCTGCGCCGTATTTTTGGATCACACTTCTGGACGGGAACGGGGTTTTCAACGTTTTATCACACGGGGCGACCGACGATCGTCCTGAGTCCCGTGAAAATCCCGCGCTTCACATCCCGAGGACTGCCCTGGGAAATGACGTTTTTCTTTGTGAGCACTTGCAATTGTGTAACGCTGGCTGGTCTTCCAAGGCAAAATGGTACATGCGAGTAGAGCGTTTTACTTTTCCCCTTTAGGTGTGCGTGTTCACGTTGGTTCCCATCAGCGAGCATGCTTGATTATTTGAGGCGGGGAACACGTTCGAAGCTCCAAGCGGTCCCAGGATGAAAAGGGCACGATACGTAAAAGTAGGCGATGGGGGGCCATAGTAAAATACAAAGCAGTCAGAAAATCCAAGAAGGTCCCCAAAAATCGTACGTAGAGTGTCTCCCTATATGGAGCAAATATGCCTTTTATGGGTGGTGGTTTATTTTCTGAGCTCCCCACATGAGGAGCTGTTTGAGCTCAGCATATCTCGCCCGAAACATGTCATTGACCACGAAGAAATTTCTTCGCTTACGAAGAAATCTCTTCGCTTAACCTACTCTATAGGGCCATTCTTATCGTCCAACTTTTCCCCCATAACTTGAAAAAACAAAATCCTAGAAAAAAGAGGAAAATGAGGAAAAAGAGGAAAAAGAGGAAACATTTCCCAAAGTTGGGAAATTCTTCAGAGGGCAAAATGTTTGGAAGGCTTCGCGTTCCAATAAATGGATACCGGTATAGTCTCATACCACCTTCTNGGGGGCAAACGATCCAGACTATTCGCGAGTTCTGGATGTTCCGCCCCGTGGTCTATTCGGTCTGTTCGGCGGTGACGTGGATACGTACTGCTGTAGTCGTTTTTGAGGCTGTCGCAGATGGTCAAACGGGGGTATGGTTTCGGTCGAACGGGGTGAAAAAAGTGGTCAATCGGGGGGAGTAGATAAATTTAGTAGGTACGTGGGGTTATCCCCCCCCGAGATGTGGTCAAACGGGGGGCTTAGTTTGCTCCCTCGTGCGCCGCCGTCCTGTAAGGCCCAAAGACGTGCCTAAAAAAAAACAAAAACATGTGCGTGCTTGGCATGGGCTTCGGGCATCTCGCCAGGCCTTCGGGATGGCGTTTGAGGCCTGTTTGGGCCCGCGGGAGCCCTTTCCGCGGGCGCATGTTGACCCTACCCCCAAATGGCCGTGAAACCAGGGGGTATACCCCCAAATGACCATTGCCCAAAAAAAAAAACGCAAACACTCTAAAAATATAATCACCAAAATATTACTGCATAAGATCCGGCCTCAGGGCCTAACAGTTAGGGCCCGAATTAACGAGTATAAAATGAATTCAATTTGGAAAAAATACAATTCAAATTCGCTTTTCATTGGTCAACACACGCACCAGCACCAAATATCATGCCCCAAGATCCTAATCTTTGGTGCTGGTGCGTGTGTTGACCAATGAAAAGCGGATTTGATTTTTTTTTTTTCAAAATAGTTTTTTTTTGTTCTTCGTTAAAACGGGCCCTAATTGAGTGAGCTCAAATCGGCCAGAAAAAAATCCCCGCGTTCAGTGGGACGAGTCTTTTGCATGTTCGTATTTACACACCGTAATACTACTGCTGTATCTTCTACACACCGTTAACTACTACTGTATGTTCCCTCGTGCGGTAATAAAATACGTACGTAAGGAGACCAATCTTTTCGGGCGCGCGGGAAGGCCTCTTTTCGCGTCAAAATGCTGTTTTTAGTGTGGGGTAGGGCGGTCGGTCGGCCGGTCAATTAGGTTGGTGAGACCTCGGCGGTTTCCTATTGAGAAAAATAGACACCTCGGATACAACAGATCATCGATTCCCACACCTAACGGCAGGCAAGCAGCAGTAGAGATCGTCCATGGGTCCTAACCTGCCGTGGGCGTTTGAGATGTTGGGAAGGATCTATCTGCATAGTACAGATCCAACCCAGGTGTTCAGAGTGCTACGTCGTAACGTACTTGGTGCCCTGGGGATATTTATGTTAGGAACGGTATTTTGGAGTTCCAGAGGACATTTGCGTGTTTATGTGTGGAGCACTCAATAGGTTTGTGTAATAATTAACATCCACTTCTTGTTCCTTCCTGTTTTTTCCTTGTTCGACGGTAATATATCTACATCACGAGGAGCTTCTGCATCATGTGTGCTTATGTATCAACCGACCTCGACCCAGAGTGTCCCACCTAGTGGTCACTTGAACACCAGGAAACATGCCCTAGAACATACGGTAGAGATCATCGTACCATTTTTTTTTGTGAGCCCTTTAAAAAAGTTCAGGTGGACATCATCATCATCATCATCTGTATCAGATCATCATCTCGCCATCATTGCCGCCATCCCCATGATGGTGCAGTTCTAATTTTTACGCCGATCATACTGCTGTCATGTATTCCTAGTAGAGTGTCGCTCGCTTATACACGCCGCCACGCTTGCTGAAGAAAAAGCTTACAACAACAAACGCACGCGCCCCGGCCGGGCGGGGGCGGGGAGGGGGAGGCAGCGGCGGCGGCGGCGGTCGGAATCAAGTGCACGCCTCGGCACAACCGAGACTAAACAAAGAAACAATCGAAGGACGCCTCGCATCATCGTCTGGGCTCTTTTCTCCTGCCCCAAGTCTCGAGCGGCGCGGCACTGACTGCCGTCCTTGATGGCTACTACTTGTGACCCTCTCTGGCAGACGCCCGAGCCATTCTTAATACACTCTTGTCCCTAAATGTAAGAAACGTTTGTATACTAATACTTCGTAAAAAACGTTCCCTATACATTTTCGGACAGAGTAACTCTGTCTGAAAATATAAGTACCGATTACATTGAATATTACTGTACGAACGGTTCCTATATTTTGGGACAAAAAGAAAAGAAAAGAAAAGAAAAGAGTGACCCTGTCCGAAAATATAAGTGCCGCTTATATTGAATATTAATGTACCAACGGTTCCTGTATTTTCGTACATGGTGGTTTACAAGCCCTTTCGAGGTCGGTACCACCCACGTCAACTAACCCCTTAACCCTTTTAGAACTGCAGTCCCGTTTTGGGGACAAATTACTTAGAATTTGACTGGTTTGTCCCCAAAACGGGACTGCAGTTATAAAAGGGTTAAGAACTGGTCCCACGAATTTGGGGACAAAATACTTGGAATTAGTGTGGGACATTTTTTCAGTTCTGGGTGGGTTAAGACGCATAACTAACCAACCACGTTACGCACGGGAGGAGACCCGTCTTTTCGGGCACGTCAAGAACGTCTCGTTTGACCTTATTATGCTGGATTTAGTGTAGGAGGCGGTCAGTCAAGGGGGCCAGCCAAACCGCGGTCTCCTGTTAACCCATTCAGAACCGAAAAAAATGTCCCACACACTAATTCCAAGTAGTTTGTCCCCAAATATCTGGGACCAGTTTTTAAGGGGCTACTATTGATAGCATGTTTCTTTTGCATGACATGTTTTGATTAAAACAAAACTGACATAAAAAAAAGGTTGTTCACGTATCATATGTATGTAGACAAAAAAAAAACGCTGTTTTCTCATCGGAAAACAAAGCAACAACAACAGCATGGCACACGCACACTCTCTAAAAATACTTGAGCCCGCCCCTCAACCCCCCATCAGGGGTGCGCACTACGGCCATGCACGGGGTGCGAGCACCCCCCCCCAGTGGAGATGCGAGGGTCTATGGCCATACGACTACGGCGGGCATGCATGACATTGGTACACCCCCTCCCCCCCCCCCTCTCCCCCTTTTCCCCAGACCATATCATTCATTCCACGTCGCCAAAGAACAAATAAAAAATCAGGGCTGGGCACTGACACAGTATGTACTGGCAGTAGTAATCTACCGGTTGACCCGGCCAGTATATCCGCCAGTAGTTTTTTTCATTACGTACGTCCAAGAAACACGCCATGTTATAGTACGGAAACCCACCAAAGGCGTTCCGGGAAGAGAGGGGGAGAGAGGAGAGACAACACACTGCTGCAATCCAGCATCATACCGATTTATTTTGACGACAGTATAATCGCTACTGACTGCAGTCAGCCAGTAGTGCCCAGCCCTAAAGAAGAAACCCTTCAGGAACACACGACAACCGCCGGTCGATGCTCCTCCTCCCTCTCCCCCCTCCCCCCTCTCCCCTCCCCCCACCCAACCCCTCGAAGAACAAAATAAGGAAAAAAAAACACCTCCACCGCTGATAAATAATAATTTAATTGTACTTGCGAGCGCGCCCGGTACCCCCCCCACTTCGGCCGCCAGCTCCGCGACCCCTTCCCCCCCCCGCAGCCGACCCGCCTCTCCCCCTGCCTCCTCTCCCTCCTACCGCCGCCAACACTCGCTTCTCGCCCTTGCGGGGCTGTCCGAGCCTCTCTCCAGTGGGAGTCACCTGGCCGCGCGCCCTCGTGTTGTTCACCGCCTGCGTTTTGTGTCAACGTTTTAGGGTTCGTGTTAGTTACGTAGATGTTTATATTAAATCGTCTTTGGACTTTCAGAAGGGGGGGGGGAAATGACGGAAATGACGGTACGACAAGATTGATGAATACAGCAACGGGTACTGCGTGATTAGGCGGATGAGTGGTGACGTTCGGCATAATGTACTGTAGCGTTTAGGGTTAGCGTTTGGCAACATGCCAACAGTCGACGCTTGAAGCCAAACCGTAACCCTAAACGCTAACGCTAGCGTTTGGCAACATGGCAACAGCCAACGCTTAAAGCCAAACGCTAAGGCAAAACGCTAACGCTAAGGAAAAACGCTAAGGCAAAACGCTAACGCTAACGCTGAACGCTAACGCTGAACGCGAACCCTAAACGCTAAGCGCTAAGCGCTAAGCGCTAACACAAACCATTGACGCTAAACGCTAACCACTAACGCTAAACGCTAACGCTAACCACTAACGCTAAACGCCAAACGCTAACGCTAAACGCTAGCGATAAACGCTAACGCTAAACGCTAACGTTAAACGCTAACGCTAAACGCTAACGCTAAACGCTAACGCTAAACGCTAACGCTAAACGCTAACGCTAAACGCTAACGCTAAACACAAACGCTAAACACGCCAAAACGCTAACTATACGTACAAAATACAACGAACATAACAAAAACTCACGGAACGACCGACCGAATGAACAAACGAACGAAAACAATACAAAAACGGAACTGTTACTATACTTTGTATATACTCAGTACTACAGTACGTAGTATCGTAAATGAACAACTCGTCAAAAACAAGACAAAAAACCGAACCCAAATCACAATTAAAAAAAAACCCAGCAGTACGTACCTTGAGGCCGTGGTTGTTGCCGCGCGTGGAGACCTTCCCCTTGCGCCCGAACAGCGGGGCCAGTTTCGCCCCCGTAGCGTAGTCCGTCCTGCGCGAGGAGAGCTCGTCCAGGGGAAGCCCGGCCTGCACAGCCTGTGCTCCGACCACAAACACGCACACAATACACATGGGAAATCACACAAAATGACGGGACACATACAATATTACGTAGCTCAAGTGCTGAGGAATGCTACGATTAGCGATTGAGGTAGCAAAGTTTCAACAACATAATTCAACCCAAAATCGTCGAATACAGGATTTTGTTTTTTTTCTCCATCCCATTTATTGTCCTCGCCCTTCTTTTTCTCTCTCTCTCCATCTTTAGTCGTAACTCAGATCCGGGGTCATTTAAGCAGGCTCTTCTCCCTCCTCCTCCTCCCCCACTACGATTACGGCCCACTACGAGTACGGTTCGTGCGTTGCATTTTTATCGCGAGAACATTTCAGCACTTTCTTCCCTCGTCGACTCGCGTCGAAGTCCGCATACGTACCCATGCTACGAAGGCGCTCTCCGCAATTGGTTCCTTTTTACTTTTTTTATTTTTGCCAAATAAAGCCAAAATCTCACCACGGTGGGATTCGCGCTTGAGGTACCAATGCTACGAGGGTACGAGGGTAGTAGCATCTGAAGCTAACCACTAGACTACCGGGGTGTTGTACACCTGAAATAGGTCATGGGCTTGTTCATCTTGGTTTGTGTTTCGTCATTTTTTTTTTCTTGTGAATGTAGAAAGATCCCCAAGCGAGGTCTACCGCTATACTACTGAAGCACGAGTCCTCTCAAGAACTGCACCAATTTTTTCAAGGGGGGGGGACAAGTTACAAGTAATTAGTGTGTGGTCATTTTTTGCAGCGGTTACAAAGGGGTTAAGGCCAAAACAACAAATCATCAAAGTATGGGACGCACATAAACAAACATGGACACGCGCGTATATAACGTCATCAGCTGGTGGACAACACGGACAACCTACATCGAAGGACACACACTCCTCAAGCCACGGAGGCACAATACTTCGTATCGAGCCATGACACACCCAAATTATGGACACATACACCCCAAGGCATGGACACACACTCTTCAAGCCATGCACACACAATATCAAGGCATGCACACCCAAATCATGGACACATACACCCAAGTCATGGACACACACTCTTCAAGCCATGCACACACCATATCAAGCCATGCACACCCAAATCATGGACACATACACCCCAATTCGTGGAAACACACTCTTCAAGCCATGCACACACAATATAAAGCCATGCACACCCAAATCATGGACACATACACTCCAAGTCATGGACACATACACCCCAAGTCATGGACACATACACCCCAAGTCATGGACACACACTCTTCAAGTCATGGACACACAATATCAAGGCATGCACACACACAAATCATGGACCCACACGTACACCCCAAGTCATGGATACACACACAATCATGGACACACACCCCGGTCTGGAGGCAAAAAAATACACAACGACGAGGACAGACAGAACACATATGTACTCCCACAAATCATGGACGCATACACCCCACGCCACGGACACACACACATATCACGGACAACACCCAGACACCCACGCACACAAAAACAAAAAAAGCATGAACAACAAACACATGCACAAAATGCCGTAACAATCATTACTGCTGTACACATGTGAGTTGAAAACAAATCTATCGAACGCCACGTGCCTGTTCGATGGCAGCGGCCAGCACCAAATCTCGCTTGGCCAGCAGCGACGTTACTCGACCCTTCGCGCCCATCCTCGCTGTCCGCCCTGTGTTTCCACCGTAAGAGGAGGACAACAAGGAGGAGGAGTTCCACAAAAAAGAGGGGACATCAGTTAGATGGGAGAGGAGGAGGGGGAGGGTCAGGTTAACCTCACGGGTCTGACCCGCGATTTTTTCTAGACGTCGGGTCAGGTCATGATGACCCGACCCGACCCGACCCGACCCGACCCGCGAAAATTTGAGATGTCGGGTCAGCTAACCGTACCCGACCCGCGAAACATTTGAGATGACGGGTCAGTTGACCGGACCCGACCCGCGATTTTTTTTTTACACGTCGGGTCATGACCCCCTGTGAACACAGCCCTGACATTCAAGCCCCAACGCCCCTCTTCTTACGGGAAAGAAAGGTAGCAAACCACGGCTGTACCCGGGTGCAGCAGTATATACCTGGTGGTATCGGGGTATGTTGTGTGTGTGTGTGTGTGTTTTTTTAAATACCTGAGCGGTGAAGGTAGTCGATCGGGTTCAGCGGGAAGTCGAACATCACCACGTGGTCCACGTCGGGCATGTCTAGCCCTCTAGACGCGATGTCCGTGCAAACCTAGACATACGCAGGGTGGTGAGGGTGGGGTGGGGTGGGATGGGGTTGGGTG
>MEHQ01004566.1:334489-358581 GCA_008828725.1 Saccharina japonica | reverse complement strand
TACTCAAAATGTGCGCCTAACCCGCTCGGTTTAGCTGTTTGAGGCCAATGGATGTAGCTGCCGGGAGCTAAACCCAGTGGAGGCTCTGTCCGCTTTAATGCTCCGTCTGCCGCTTTGTTGGCATCGGTTGTATTGGCGTAGGTGCTACTGTCGATGCTGATGAGTCCTTCGCGGCCTTGGCAGCGTCGGTCGCGGTGTCGATGATTGCTTCTCCAGGAGTTGCTGCTGTTCCCGATGCGGTCACTTAGGGCGGTTCTGCTGTGCTCCTACTCAAGCCCAAGGTGCTGCAGCAGTGGTGGCGGCATTCGACTGGGTATAGTTCTGTGGTGTAGGGCTTGATCGCGCCCCAACCCCCGCCCCACCTCCTCCGCCGTGCGGACAGCGGATGTAGGGCTTGATCGCCCCCCACCCCTCGCCGCACCTCCTCTGCCGCGCGGACGCGCCCGCGTGTGGTGATACCACGACTGCAGTGGCGGGTGCTGCTGTCGGGCTTACTGCGGCTTCTGCTACTTGCATAGCGTTCATTTTGTTTGCCCTTTCCGCCCTTTAGTGTGTACTCTGCCCTTCCCTTCCCTTCCCTTCCCTTCCCTTCCCTTCCCTTCCCTTCCCTTCCCTTCCCTTCCCTCCCCTTCCCTTCTTTGCTTCCCTTCCTTTCCCTTGAGCCGTACATATACATATGATACTCGTACGTACGTCAAATGTGTTCTGCGAGGCCCACCACTACTGCAGGTCAGAAAGTGCACCGCACCAAGACTTCATCGTCATTACCACCCCTCATCACCGCTACCACCACTCCTATGACCATCACCGTCAAACGCCAAATATCAAAACGATGATGATACTGACGATTGTCATCATGACTATGGTGATGATTATGACGAAGACTACAATCACCGTAACCATTACCATCACCACCACCAATACCACCACTACCCCCCCACCCGATCAGCGCTGCTGTGGACCCACTACTCACGTGAGGTGTTGCCGAGATATGTCGATGAGGGCGGACATCTTATCCCTCCCCTTGATGTCGATCATCACGTGCCGAAGGGTCGGGACGGTGTGGTGCACGTCCTTCGTCTCCACCATGCGGACCTGCCCAAAAACAAAATTGAAGAAAAACCGAAATATAAAATAAAAAAAGGCTTACTACCGTAGGGTCGTTATTTTCGAAGGACGTTTTGTCCTAATTTTCCCGATTTTCTCTGTTTCTGTTGATTTTTTTCTTTCGTGGTTTTCCTGGATTTTTTATTCCGAATGAAAGAGGGATGGCTCGTACGAATCGTTCCTTACAAATTTGTTGCCCCCTGTTAAAATTTTTCCTGATTTAGGAAATGTTTCCTGTTTCTTTTTCCGCGAAGAAAAGGAAAAGAAAGTAAGGGGAAAAGTTCTCCGAAAAGAACGACTCAATATTTCAAAATGTACACCGTCAACACCGTTACAATACTGTTGATAGGTGCAGAAGCAGCAGCAGCAGCAGCAGCAGCAAGAGCTGGGGGCAAGCAGCAGCGCCATCACCAGAAAAAGGGGCGCCAGCAGCAGCATCGTCATCAGCAGCAGCAGCAGCATCAACAGCAATATAGCGCAGCACGGTCTAGCTCACCTATTCTTCTATATTCACCGTCACGTATTGTATCAAAATAAATAACAAAAACCGTATACTATATCATGTACAGGCTCTAAATCGTACAGATCCGGAAAAAAAAATACACATACGTAGGGATCTACGTAGACATCTGCCCCGAAGTATTTCAGACTCTGGAATGAGGATCTGATCTTGACCTTGATCTGATCTGATCTGATCTGATCTATCCGAGCTGTGGGAGCTCCTTTGCTGCACGTTTAGACAGCCAACACAATAACGCGTCAGCATCTCTTCATCTGCGCTATTCTCTCTCTCTCTCTCTTTCTCGAGTCTCAAAGGGGCCCAGGTCCCTTCTTCCAACAAAAGTCGCATTACAGTATCATACATACGTACACAGCAGCAGCAGCAGCAGCAGCAGCAGCAGCAGCAGCAGTTCTCGCCTCATCGAGGAGAGCTTCTTGGCAGCCTTCGTGAAAAAATCGCGCTATTTTCTCCCCCCCTCTCTCTCTCAAGTCTTAAGAAAAAGAGGGTTTCAACCAGCCCCCGGGTCCCTTCTTCTCATCGCATTACAGTAGCAAATCCCTAGTCTCAAGAGGGGGTCGGGACGGCCAGGATCCTTTTTGCGATATCACACTACAGCAGCAGCAGCAGCAGCAGCAGCCCCCAACGCCCTACAATGGAAACACGCCCCTTCTTATTATCGCAAAACAGTAGCAACTCCCAAGCTTCGAAGGAGTCCACGTCCATTCTGTTACAGTAGTAGGGGGTCCCCCAGTAAGGCGGTGGTGTGCCAAATAAATACATATGACCGCCTTATAGAGGGAAGCCGCCTTATTAATTCCAGGTTATGAGTGCTATTCCCCAGTCGCGCGAAGCGACTTTGACCGCCTTATATCGGGATACCGCTTTCCTCAGACCGCCTTATGGGGGGACCCCAGTCCACGTCCCTTCTGTTCCAGTAGGGGTCCCCCAATAAGGCGGTGGTGTGCTAGAGCAATATGACCGCCTTATAGAGGGAAGCCGCTTTATTCATTCCAGGTTGTGAGTGCCATTTCCCCAGTCGCGCCGAGCGTTTTTGACCGCCTTATATCGGGATACCGCCTTCCTCAGACCGCTTCATGGGGGGACCCCAGTCCACGTCCCTTCTGTTCCAGTAGGGGTCCCCCAATAAGGCGGTGGTGTGCTAGAGCAATATGACCGCCTTATAGAAGGAAGCCGCCTTATTTATTTCAGGTTGTGAGTGCCATTCCCCAGTCGCGCCAAGCGAATTTGACCGCCTTATATCGGGATACCGCCTTATGGGGGGACCCCTACTTTAATCTCAATACAGGGTTGCCCATATAGCAAAATAACACATCGCACCTTGGGGTAGTTCCCCTCGTCGAGGAGCTTCCTGACCTCCTTCGTCAGCGTCGCGGTGACGAACACGAACTGCGCCGTGTCCCGCCGCTCCGGGTTGCAGAGCACCGGCCTCGTCAGCTTCTCGATGTCCGCGGCGAAGCCCTGCGTGAGCATCGTGTCCACCTCGTCCACCACTACGTGCGTCACCTGGACAAATAACGGTAACCCAGCCGAGACACACACACAACACAACACACAATGCCACGTTACGTAAACTCACATTCATACACACAAACAGACAGACAGGCACACGAATAGGTACGAGGTATATACATATCACGCCCACAAACAACATATCATGCTTCACGCACATTTTTACGACATAATGCCTTAACACGAATACGGGGGACCATAGTGAATAGGACCAGATGTTGATGGTAAAAAGAGGGAAATATATAGGTTCTGGTGTGCACCGTAGGACCAAATATTGAATAAAAAAAAAAGAGGGAAACACATTGGTTTTGGTGTGCACCGTACGTCCCCTATTTACTGTATTTTGTTTCTGCATCCCATTAACTATCTCCGCCCTTCTTTTCTCTTTCCTTCCTAGTCGAAACTCAGACCTGGGGCCACAAAGTAGGCTCCTCTCCCTCCTCTCCCCACTACGGCGGCGTGGTTCTTACCTTGCATTTGTATCGGGACAAGACTTCAGCCCTTTCTTCCCTCGTCGACTCGCATCGAATTGTGCCTACCCACGCTACTACTACTACTGCTGCTGCTGTAGGCGCTCTCAGCAGTTGATTCCGTTTTTTAATATATATTTTTCCAAATAAACTCGTAAAGTCCGACCCACGTAAGATTCGAACCCCGGAAATAAACTCTTACAAGCATTCGAGGTTACCACCAGACCATCAGGGCGATATGGTCCCCCGTCGTAGGGGTGTCAACAAGACGTGCCTTTTAACACGTTCACTAAGTATACCCCCACGCTAGGGCCGTGCATAAGGCATGCCTGAGCACGTTGGCCAAGTATATCCCCACACTAGGGCGGCTTATAGCCAGCCAACTCACAGGCCTACAGTAAATAGGACCTACGGTCCGCACAAAAACCTATATATTTACCCATTTTTAGTAACAACATTTGGTCCTATTAATTATAGTTTGACGTTTCATTGCGCAGCGTACCTTGCTCATGAAGAAGTTGCCCTGCTCCTGGTGTTTAAGCAGGCGCCCTGTTCGGGCACGAAAGCGCACACACGCGCGAAACAATACGAGATGAAATGATAACTGTAGTTTTACAAAATGAAAAAAAGCACACAAGAAAAAGAAGAACAATAAAAATAAAAATAAACAGGAGAAAGAAAACGAAGATCTGACCAAAAAAAAGTAACAAGAAAAGAAGAGAAAATAACGGAGTGACCATAAGGAACATAAAATTACTAAAAACGGGTACCGGTATATATGTAGAAAAAACGAAAAGGAAAAACGGGGAGAAAACAAAATGAACAACTATTATGCTGTTGTAAAAACGGAGAAGAAGCGGGTTGAATGCACGCACGCTGCCGGGAAACACAAGGACGGGCGACCGAGACACAACCGGAGGCGGAGGCGTGTGTATGTGCGTAGGGGGGAGGGGGGGCGTAATTGTAAGAACCGAACCAACTATATACGTATCCTGTGGCAATCATATCATACGTTTTTTGCCCAATATTTCTTCATCCAACTCCTCACGGGGCGGGGCTTCTCTATCGAGGCTGTCAGTCGGGGGCGGGGGGGGGGTCGATGATCTCGTCGAACCGCGAGGGGCGGCGAAGAGATAAGACTTATGGCGGCGATTACATCAGTAGCTAAAGAAGCTGGGGTGGGGATGGGCCACCCAACGGTACTGCCTTTTGGCGCTAATATTGTCCTCGTCTCGAGGGGGGTCCCCCAATATACCTCTCTATAACGCCCCCCCCCTCGTCCATATGCAAGTCCGCCTCAGAGGCGATTCTTAGCAGGATGCAGCTCACCCTCCATGCGACTCGCCCAATACCTCACGGCGTTTCGCGCTTGGTGCAAGCAATGTCTGCCTGGTTGGTGAAAACCCAACGCGCTCCGTCCCGGCATTGTAGGGATGCGAGGGTCTATGGTCATATGACTACGGCCGTGCACAACATGAGTACACCCCCCCCCCCCCCTCACTGGTGCTAGCAATGTCTGCCTGGTCGGTGAAAACCCGACACGCTCCGTCCCGGCATTGTAGGGATGCGAGGGTCTATGGTCATACGACTCACGGTCATGCATGAGAAATGAGTACACCCCCCGGCTGTCTTGTAATATATGGAAACAACGCAATGAGCGCCCAAATGTTGGAGGTGTCTCTATTAGGAGTAGGAACGGTGCTCCGTCTCGAAAGGGGTGCGTGGTCAATGCTCAAATTACTAAGGCAAGCAACAAATGAGTACGCCTCCCCCCCTCCCCCTACTAAACGAGGCAGTTACATAGTGCTCCATTGCTGTCTCAGGAAGTGGCCACACCAGAAATTAAATGTAACTCATTGAAGCTGTCGTCCATATGCAAGTCCGCCTCACAGTGGTTCTTAGTAGGATGCAGCTCACCCTCCATGCGACTCGCCAACACCTCACGGCGCTTTCGCGCTTGGTGCAGCAATGGCTTGTCTGGTCGGTGAAAACCGACATGCTCCGTCCCGGCATTGTAGGGATGCGAGGGTCTATGGTCATACGACTACGGCCATGCATGAAAGAAGTACACCCCCCCCCCCACCCTATCGATGGGAATCACGTAATTGAGCGCCCAAGATGTTGGAGTGTATCTACTTAAGGAGTAGGAACGGTGCCTCCGTCTCGAAAGGGATGCGTGGTCAATGTCAAATGTACTAACGGCAAGCAACAAATGATACACCCCTTCCCCCCCCCCCCCCCCCCCCCCTCAGTACGCCTCCTCAACAAAAGAGTACGCCCCCCCCCCCCCCCCCCCCCCCCCCCCCCCCCCCCCCCCCCCCCCCCCCCCCCCCCCCCCGGCCTCCCCCTCACCAGGAGTTGCCACGACGATGTCAATGGTACCGGCTAGATTCCGCCTCTGCCGTCCATGGTCCTCGCCGCCCAAGATGCCGCACGACGAGAACTTGCACGTGCGGGATAGCCGCTTCGCCACGTCGAGCACCTGGACCGCTAGCTCTCGCGTGGGCACCAGAATCAACGCCCTCGGCCTCTTGGTGCACCTGATTGGCTCCGAGTCGTCGGCCGCTTGCGCCTGGCAATGGGGGGGGGTGGTGGTAGGGGTGGTGATGGTGAGGGTGGTGATGGTGGTGGTGGTGTTAATGTTATTGTTTTTGTTCGCGCGAGTGGTGCCAGTGAGCGCACAGCACAGTACAGCACAGCACAGCACAGCACAGCACAGCACAGCACAGCACAGCACAGCACAGCACAGCACAGCACAGCACAGCACAGCACAGCACAGCACAGCACAGCACAGCACAGCACAGCACAGCACAGCACAGCACAGCACAGCACAGCACAGCACAGCACAGCACAGCACAGCACAGCACAGCACAGCACAGCACAGCACAGCACAGCACAGCACAGCACAGCACAGCACAGCACAGCACAGCACAGCACAGCACAGCACAGCACAGCACAGCACAGCACAGCACAGCACAGCACAGCACAGCACAGCACAGCACAGCACAGCACAGCACAGCACAGCACAGCACAGCACAGCCCAGCCCAGCCCAGCACAGCACAGCACAGCACACCAAACACACCACGAAAAACACACGACACAATCCATCCTACTCGCAACGCCAACCCCATCCACAACAAAACCCAGTACCACAACACACCACAACACAACCAAACGCACAACCGAACCCAACCCAACCACGTCAAAACCACAACACGACAGCAACAAAAAACGAACATTTTTAAAGCCTACCCCGCCCCTAGTCCCCCCCGGTCCCCGCCTCCATAATATCTAACCTCACCTCCTGGGCTCGGAGCTGTTGTATAAGCGGCATGAGGTAGGCGAGGGTCTTGCCGGACCCGGTCGATGCGGCGAAGACAACGTTGCCGCCGCTGATGATCTGCGGGATCGCTTTACGCTGGATCTTGCTGGGGCTTTCGAAGCCTGGCGTTTTTTTAAGGGGGGGGGGGGGGGGCACGCCATAGCCAACCGGCACACACGCGATGGCGAGGGGAAGGGAAACGGCGAAAGGATACGACGAGGGCAAGGGTATCGGTAAGGGTGACGGCAAAAGTAGCGATGATGGTACATATCGGTACCGGTAGCGGTAACGATAAAGGCAATGGAACAAGTTACGGTAACGGCGGTGTAAGGGTAAGGGTATGCATCGGTACCGGAATCGGTAACTACATCGGTAACCGTGAATAACTACGTAGTAGCGATGGTGGTACCGGTAGCGGTTACAGCAGCCGTACTGGCGACGTTAACGGTGTAAACGGCAACGTTGTGACGGAAAGCCAAACGGTATCGATAACGGTGTCCGAAACGGCATCGGTAATGGCACCGGTATGGTAACGTTGGTGGAAATGGGGAAGGTAACGGTAACGGTAATGGTAACGGTAAGGGCAAAGGTAACGGTACCGCGCCAGGCAGACGGAGGGTGGAAGGGAGGGAGGGCGGCTGCTATACTGTTGCACTGCCCGCTGTACCGGGCTTGCTGTGTCGGGGTACTTAGCGTTTTGCCGAAAAGTGCTCGCGCGAAGAGAAAAGTTGCGAAAAGTGCGAAAATTTCACAAACATAACTATACATATACGTCTACTCTGTGCCGAGAACCCTGGAATCGCTGTTCGAACGGAACGCCTGTCTCTTTATCTCTCGCCTTCGGTGGAGATTGATCGTTCTCAAGGGTTCAATAGAGTTGTTATTGCCCACGTATGTATAATAACAGGTATGCAACACGTATCATAGCATGGCTACGAGTGTACTGGTGTGCTCGCTCCACTGCCGCCGAGCCCGCTGACTGGACTGCTGGTACGCTGCTCGTACTGACTGCTGCAGCTGCTGCTGTGTTGTCCGTCCCCAACATTTGTCAACGTCAAGTGAAAAACCACTCTGTCCGTAAATGTAAGGACGGTTTGGACCTGAATATTAAGAACCAAACGGTCTCTATATTTCCGGACAGAGTGGTGTCGTACAACGTACATGACAAACATGACAGGCGTATGCTATATGACAACAAACTTTCTTCAACAAGACATCAGCAGCAGTGCTACTGCTGTAATCGTTTTCTCTCCTTCCCCCCTCCCTCCATCCCTCCCCCCCTGCCTCCCTTTCTCCCTCCACCCTCCTCACCGAACTCCTGCATGGCATCCACCAGGTCGTCCAGCAGCCCCAGGGAGCTAAAGTCCACCTCCTCCGCCACCTCCGCCTGAGGCCCCCGGAACGGCTGGTCCGACACCATGCCCAGCGACGTCCGCCTCCGTCTCCTGCTCGGCGCAGCAGATCCCAAACGCCCCCCCATCCCGCCCTCTCCCCGACCAAGGTCAAGCCCTGACGATGACGACGACGATGTTGCCTTCGGTCGCGCCGAGGACGAAAAGCATGAAGGGAGTGACATGCTCGGGGCAGCGGCGCACCGGACGGAAAGGGGAGGTGGGGTGCGGCAACGGATGCTTGCCGTGCCGGCCATGCTGGCCATGCCAACCGTGCCAGATCCCGAGAAGAATCCGGACAGGGGGAGAGGCTGCCGTCGAGATCCGGTGGTGGTGGTGGTGGCGGTTGCTGTTGTTGCTGTCGCTCTTGCTCTTGCTGCTGCCGAGGCTGAAGACGCCAGGGGCCGCACAACGGCGCCGGAGGAGAGGGCGCCGGAGAAGGCGCGGCAGCGGCCTAGGAGGGACATCGCTCCGAGCAGGACGGCGCCGGTCCTGTTCGTCGACTGGCTCGTCGACATGTGCCCTTTGTACTTGGTGGCTGGCAAACGTTGCCCTGCTACTGCTGCTGCTGCTGCTGTGGCGTCGTCGCTGCGTGGCGCGGTGCGGCGGGATTTTGATTATGTAGGTTTACATATATAGGCAGGCTTTTTCTCATCGGGTAAAACTTCACCGCAATATGGGGCTACCTCGCGCCAGTGCCACTTGCTGACCGTGTGAGCTGTGTGGAGGTTCGTGTGATAGGTGAGAACCGAGCAGGGCAACCCGACTTCGTTCGCCCGTCTGTGCTTGTCGGGTCAGATGTCGCCAGATGGCAGATAATTTCGCCGGTCGATGGTTTTCGCGTCACGACTCGCCAGAGAAAAGCACGTGTTTTACGTTCGTTTGATGGACCATGCGCGCGCATCATGTCCTTTCGTGTGCGGTCGTGGTTGAAGCACTCACGCCTAAGAACTGTTCGCCATCGATCGCGCCAGAAATTCCAGCCTTCCCTAGCCCGCTGTAAGCCAGCTCTTCCCGTGCTCTCGTCCGCAGCGTCCCGTCCCGCCGATTCGAGCGTTTTTTTTCCGGGTTGCATGCCGCCCTCACAGACTGGTATTGCGAGTACTACTATGCGTACTACAAAACTGGCTGTAAAATCCGATGCATGGAATCTGAGCATGTTGGCATGTTGGCCCTCTATTATGCATCGAGCAAAGCAGTCAACGGTTCTGGCTCTCTGGTGGAGTAACGACGACGTATACGAGTACACCTAACTGGTGTTTATGATTTTGCGGCCCTTGTCACGAGTCTCACGACCCCCCATTACTTTTTTCCCTGTTGATATTGACCCACAGCAGTAACTTCTGTAATAGGCCTTTTACTCTCCGCGTTTCTCTCTGTCCTCTGGTCTCGTGTCTCTGGTTCTGCTTTGTGTGTCTGCCTGTCCGACAGCCTGTCTGCCTGCCTGCTTACATCTCTTACACGTGTACTCTTCCCGTGTTCACATTGACCTACAACATAAATCCACAACAGCACGAGTAGTAATTTCTGTAGGCCATTTACGCTTCGCGTCTCTCTTTGTCCTCTGGTCTCGGGCTCTGGCCGCTAGCCTGCCTGCCTGCCTGCTTGTGTGACTCCTCATCTATCGCCTCAATTAACGAGACGAAACCTCCCTCCGTCCCTCCCTCGCTCCGCCGTCCTCCCCCCCCTCCCTCCCTCCCTTCCTCCCCCCCTCCTCCCTCCTCCCCCCCCCTCTCTTCTCTCGTCTCGTCGCCGCCATTGCAAACCCACAAACCGACGGCGACATCAAACCAAATTACCCACAGGATGGCTCCCCCAATGCGCTCGATGCTGGCCCTGTGCGCCCCCGCCGCGATCACCGCCTTCGTCGTAAACCCCGGCTCCGTGTTTCGGTCGGCAGCGGCAGGGGCGCCGTCGGTAGGCACCGCCTCCTCTATGCCCGCGGGCTCGTCGTCTCCCTCGTTGAAAAGAGCTGCCACCGGCGCCCAGGTGATGACCCTTAGATCTACCGTCTTGGTCTTGGTCTTGGTGTGTGGAAGGGTGATCACGTGGTCAATATGGTGATGTGGTGTTGGCGATGGGTATGATAGGGTTTTCACTTTTCTGGTTGGAGGCATGTCCAGTGTAAGTACGTAGAGCTCGGCTCGGACTGCTGTACGACATATATACCAGTACTCGTACGATGTATATATGCGTCTTGGTCTTGCTCTTGGTGTGTGGAAGGGTGGTCATGTGGTCAAAAATGGTGATGTGGTGTGGGCGATGGGTATCATAGGGTTTTCACTTTTCTGGTTGGAGGCATGTCCGGTGTAAGTACGTATGATAGAGCTCGGCTCGGACTGCTGTACGACATATTTATATATACCAGTACTCGTACGTACGATGTATGCGTCTTGGTCTTGCTCTTGGTGTGTGGAAGGGGTGGAAGGGTCATGTGGTCATGGTGGTGTGGTGTGGGCGGTGAGTATCATAGGGTTTTCACTATTTTAGGTCGCAGGCATGTCCAGTATACAGGGCTGGGTGCTGGTACAGTATGTACTGGCAGAAGTGCTGTAGTTGCTGTTGCTGCCATTGTCCCTGTGGGCCGGCCTTGGCTTGACGCGCCCTATCCTTCCTTGCTGCGTTTCGTGCCATCCCTTCTCGTTCCGTTCCGTCTCGGTCGCGTTCCATCCCGTCCCGTATTGTCCCGTTCCGTCCCACCGTGTTGCGTCCCGTCCTGTCTTGCTCCATCCCGTTCCGTCCCATCTTGCCTCGTCGCGTTTCGTGCTTTGCGCCTTGTGTTTTTTTGTCGGTGTTTTCAATTGCGTCGCAAGCAGCGGGCAGCCGGCGGCCGCTCCGCGGTTGGCGCTCTGTTCGCCAAGGCCCTCGAGTACGAGGTGACGAGCAGGCCGTCCACGAACAGCTCCGTCATCCTCACGCTCGACATCCCCGGACCTACCACGAAGGTTTGTCGTTTTTTTTTTTGCGTCGTTGTTTACTACAGCAGTGAGTGCTGGTGGTGCATATCGAACGAGAAGTTGAGTTCGATTCGATACGTACACTAAACCGATATTATCCGAGGGAAAGGTTTAATCAATCTATGTATACTTATACTTCGTATGATACGTATATAACTTCGATGCTGTATTTAGTATTTAATGCCGCCAAATGCGGTGAAAATCGTTTGGTTCAGTATTCGATACCAGTACAACTGAACGATTATATCGAATATCGAAGTACATTGAAAACTCGATAGAGCATTACGTAGATCGAAACTTTATCTCGATATTGCATTACGTAGATCGAAACTTTAACTTTCGATAATGATATCCCCAACAATAAGTAATAGGTGTGCCTATGTATGTTTGCGACGACTTCAACCTCACCTGGTAAGCTAAATATTGGCCAAATGGTGGGGTGATCTACTGGTATATTGGAACTGCTGGCGTTGTGTCTTTCGTCTCCGAGACAGAAAGAGAGAGAGAGCCTTGTGTTTCCCCCCCCCGATGGGTCAGGCGGGGGAGAGAGGGAGGGGAGGAGGGAAAGAGAGGCGAGCTATATACGAGTATAGCTTTTGCTGAGGCGTGATACCGTGTGATACGTTGTTTTTGCATGCAGTACTTGGACTTCGAACTGCGTACAAATAGTAGTAGATTATTTTTCGGTCGTCGCAGCGACTGACTCTCTCTTCGGTTCCTTTTATTCCTTCCAAATACAATGCAGGTGTCTTTTTGTGTTGTTTTGTTTTTTTATTCAATGTTGATATTTGCAGGTGGATATGTTCATGCTTCGATCTTGGATTGTATGTATCGGGCGAATTTTGTTTTTAGAGGTTTTCCGTCGGTGCCTGGAAGGCATTTTTTGGGTTCGTGACGGTGTGTAGCGTCGGTATGATTCATTCAGGATTCGAAGCACGGCCTCCTTGGAACACCCCCCTATCTCATCTGCTATTCCCCTGCCCCCCCCCCCCCCCCTCGAGTATTGGTCGGCTCCATGATTACCTCTACAAAACCAAGATCTGTTCCGAACTCATTGTGTAGATACGAGCATTGTACTTTCTGTATGAGGGCCACCATTGACTGGAATCTGGGCTATCTGTGTACCCTGCTTTTGCCTTGCCTGTCATCTTCGTATACGTATGTTTTTTGCGTTTGCTGGTTTTGTTAGAGGCGTTTGTGAGTTTGCTTTGGAGCCCCCCCGCCCCCCCCCACCGCCCGCGTGTTGATCGGCTCCGTGATTTACCTCTACAAAACCAAGATCTGTTCCGACTCACGGTGTAGATACGAGCATTGTACTTTCTGTATGAGGGCCACCAATGACTGGAATCGTGTACAGCTATGTTTTCCTGTTCCATGTCCAATCTGTCTGCCTGTTTCTATTTTGTTTTGTCTGTCTTGTCTGTTTGCGTTTTGTAGTGTTGTTGTGCGAGTGTGTAAGTTCACGCTGCAGCCCGCCCGCGTGTTGGTCGGCTCCGTGATTACCTCTACAAAACCAAGATCTGTTCCGAACTCACTGTGTGGATACGAGCATTGTACTTTCTGTATGAGGGCCACCACTGTCTGGAGTCATGCTTTTCCGTGTATATACTTTGTTTCTGCCTTGCCTGTCTGTCTGTTAATGCGTTTGGTGTTTTTTTGTGGGTTTTTGGGTTTGCATTGGACCCCCCCCCCCGTGTACTAGTCGGCTCCGTGATTACCTCTAACAACTGTAGGCTGAGTAACCTATCCTTTCCATTCCAATCGCTCTTTTTTCTTGGTTAGGGCAATTTAATTAAGGTCAGTATTGGTCTCTGGATTAAAACCAAGATCTTGTTCCGAACTCACGGTGTGAATACGAGCATTGTACTTTCTGTATGAGGGCCACCAATCGTCTGGAATCGTAAGCAGCTATGTTTCCTGTTACACCTGCTCCAATTCCTCTGCCCTGTTATCTATCGTATGTGTTGCATGTTTTACTCGTTTGCGTCTAGGTGTTTTAGGTGCGGTAGTGATTGTAAATTCGAGGCTGCAGCCCGCCCCCCCCCACCGCCCGCGTGTGGTTCGGCTCCGTGATTACCTCTACAAAACCCAAGATCTGTTTCCGAACTCTCGGTGTGAGATACGAGCATTGTTACTTTTCAGTATGAGGGCCACCACTGTCTGGAGTCATGCTTTTCCGTGTATATACTTTGTTTCTGCCTTGCCTGTCTGTCTGTTAATGCGTTTGGTGTTTTTTTGTGGGTTTTTGGGTTTGCATTGGACCCCCCCCCCCGTGTACTAGTCGGCTCCGTGATTACCTCTACAAAACCAAGATCTGTTCCGAACTCACTGTAGATACGAGCATTGTACTTTCTGTATGAAGGCCACCACTAGAATCATGAGTGTTTGTGGGTGTCTTCTGTCTGTATTATCTGTGTCTGCGTGTTTAAATTGTTGTTTTGTGGGGTGGGCGAGTTCGCGCATGAGTACCCCCCCCCCCCCCCCTCGAGTATTGGTCGGCTCTGTGATTACCTCTACAAAACCAAGATCTGTTCCGAACTCATGGTGTAGATACGAGCATTGTACTTTCTGTATGAGGGCCACCATTGACTGGAATCTGGGCTATCTGTGTACCCTGCTTTTGCCTTGCCTGTCATCTTCGTATACGTATGTTTTTTGCGTTTGCTGGTTTTGTTAGAGGCGTTTGTGAGTTTGCTTTGGAGCCCCCCCGCCCCCCCCCACCGCCCGCGTGTTGATCGGCTCCGTGATTACCTCTACAAAACCAAGATCTGTTCCGAACTCACGGTGTGGATACGAGCATTGTACTTTTCAGTATGAGGGCCACCACTGCTGTATGAGCTGTGTACTTGTAGATCGAAGAGCCCCGTGATTATCTCAAACCACGTTCCGAAGACACGATGTGGAACCACACCAACTTCAGTCTTCAATATGACGGGCTCTATTCTATCGAATGCGTGTTGTTTCGGTCTAAATAGCGGGAGTGCCTGTTGCTGTCATGTATCGTATACTGCTGTGTTCCTTGCGTTTCCTTTTGTCACTATGATATGTAATACCTGGTACTTCTTATGTTGTTGGTGTGTACCTGGTAGCTTTGGAGGAGCTGCTGACGTGCGTCGTCGGAGAGGCTCCCGTGGTGACCAATCTCAGCATCAGGTGTATCACTGGTCTTTTCTGAACGCACGGTGTGGAACCCTCACAGCTTTTGTTACGGCCTTAACAATGATGTGGCGGGCTCGCTCTACATCATGTGTCGTGCGTGCGTGTGTTTGCTCTGTGATACTCGGAGATAACATCCGTATGCTGCCGTGTTTTGCTGGTTTATTTGTTTGTTTTTCTTTTTGCGTCCGCCCCAAGCGTGTTACACGTACATACATATTATACAATACTCGTAGGACTGAAAAAGTTGTTGTGTACGTTTTGGTCGAAGAGCCCCGTGATTATCTTATAAACCACGTCCGAACACACGATGTGGAACCATACCAACTTCAGTCTTCAATATGACGGGCTCTGTTTTTTTGTGCGTTGCTATACATGTACATGTAAGGGCCGCTGTTTCTGCAGCCGCGTGTGTGTGCGTGTGTTTTTTGTGTTTTTTTTCGTGTGTTGCGTTTATTCCGTGTGGCGCTGACAATTAGCTATTAATTGCTGGCTGTGAGTTATTTTAACAGCGCTGTTAAAAGCTGTCTGGGTGGTTTGTCGAATAGCCACGTGGTCACATGTCAGCGTGGTTATCTCAGCAGCATATTGCACATATACGTATACCGCTCTGTCTTGAAATATAAGCACCGTTTTTATTGAACATTAATGTACAAAAGGTGCTTATATTTCAAGACAGAGTGGTATGCCACAATGTGTTGCGAACGCACGACGTGGAACCATCGTAACTTGGGTCTTGCATGTGACGGGCTCTATCGTATATATGTTGCATTTTCTTGTAGATGTTTGCTATGTACGCACGAGCACGTAGCGGTCCTTGCGTAAATGCCCTCATACTGCTGTTGTCTTCGATGTGTTTCAGTTTTTGAGCGCTTTATTTGCCGGTACTTACCTTCGAATACGAAGAGAGCTGTATGTAAGCAATACGAGATTGTTTCCCATAAGAGCCCCGTGATTATTTCAGCTAAACATATGTTCCGAAGACACGATGTGGAACCAAATCGCAACTTCAGTCTTCAATATGACGGGCTCTCTTCGGGCGGCGTGTTGCTTTCAACAAGCATCCTACAGCAGTAGACCGGGAAAACGTTTTGCTGTCTATGTATGTAGATTACTACTATTAATAACCCTTGCATGTTGTGGTTCGCGCGCTGCCTTTGGCCCCTTGTAACTATGAGGGAGCTACAGTACGTATCATACTTTTGTTGTTGTTGTTGTTGTTGTTGTTGTTGTTGTTGTTGTTGTTGTTGTTGTTGTTGTTGTTGGTGGTGGTGGTGGTGGTGGTGGTGGTGGTGGTGGTTTTTGCATGCTTGGTGTGGTTGGTGTTGTTTTTTGGTGCTTGCGTTAATTTTTTTATTTCCTGCTGTGGGCGCTTGTTTTTTGTTTTTCGTTTGTTGTTTCTGCTCTTCCTTGTTTTTGTGTTCGCTGCTGGTGTGTAGTACTTGGTGTCCAAACACCACCCCTCAAGCCGTTCCATGGCGGGCCTCCCTCGCCCCCCCTCTTGCCTCCTCCGCCTCCTTATCTCTTTTCTCCTCAGTTGTGCTACGAGAAGGCAGTCCGAACGCTGTCGAAGGAGGCGGGGAACACCATCCCCGGCTTCGGAAGCTCCAAGAACAACAAGCACCCCGCCGATGTAAGCACGAGTATAGACGGTGTTTACGGGGAAAAGCTGGTAAAATCACAACTATGACAAAAAGCGACACCACCATGATGGTGTTTTTGCTCAACAACAAAAGCAGCCGGCGGCCGCGAAGAAAAAACAGAGTGGCGTACGAGTAGTCATCCCCCTCGAAAGAGGAATGAAAGGCGCGCCCGCTTTAGTCGTTCGTCGACGATGAGCGTTGTCGTCATTTGCACGTCGGTCCGAGCCATTATATGCCCCCTCTCTCTTCCCCCCCCCCCCCCCCCCCCCCCCCCCCCCCCCCCGCCTCCATATAGCTCCAACTCTTTTGCGACACCGTAGTTTCCAGTGGTGACGTAGCGTGGCCGTGAAGAAGAAACAGATTGGCGTAGTCGGTTTTCTTGAAAGAGGGACAAAGACGCGCCCGCTTTAGTCGATCTCGACGATGAGCGTTATCGGCATTTGCACGTCAGTCCGAGCCATTCTATGTCCCCTTCCCCCCCCCCCTCCTTATAGTCCCAACTCTTTGCAACACCTTATCTTTCAGTGGTGACGTAGCGTGGCCGTGAAGAAGAAACATATTGGCGTAGTCGGTTTTCTTGAAAGAGAGACAAAAGACGCGCCCGCTTTAGTCGATCTCGACGATGAGCGTTATCGACATTTGCACGTCAGTCCGAGCCATTCTATGTCCCCTTCCCCCCCCCCTCCTTATAGCGCCAACTCTTTGCAACACCTTATCTTCCAGTGGTGACGTAGCGTGGCCGTGAAGAAGAAACATATTGGCGTAGTCGGTTTTCTTGAAAGAGAGACAGAAGACGCGCCCGCTTTAGTCGATCTCGACGATGAGCGTTATCGACATTTGCACGTCAGTCTGAGCCATCCTATGCCCCCCTCCTGTATCTCAAGGCTTGCAGTACTTTTTTTTTTCCTGCATGTGGATTGGCCGTGAAGAAGGAACAGATTGGCGTAGTCGGTTTTCTTGAAAGAGGGACAGAAGACGCGCCCGCTTTAGTCGATCTCGACGATGAGCGTTATCGACATTTGCACGTCAGTCTGAGCCATCCTATACCCTCCCCTCCCCTTCTCCTGTAGCTCAAGGCTTACAGTTTTTTTTTTTTTCTCCTGCTTGTGGATTGGCCGTGAAGAAGAAACAGATTGGCGTAGTCGGTTTTCTTGAAAGAAAGACAAAAGACGCGCCCGCTTTAGTCGATGTCGACGATGAGCGTTATCGACATTTGCACGTCAGTCTGAGCCATCCTATGCCCCCCCCTCCCCTTCTCCTGTAGCTCAAGGCTTACAGTTTTTTTTTTTTTTCCATGCATGTGGATTGGCCGTGAAGAAGAAACAGATTGGCGTAGTCGGTTTTCTTGAAAGAGGGACAAAAGACGCGCCCGCTTTAGTCGATCTTGACGATGAGCGTTATCGACATTTGCACGTCAGTCTGAGCCATCCTATATTCCCCCCACCCCCCCCCCCTATTTGGACGTAACGCAGATGCTTTTCAGTCTTGTGCCGGACTCGCACCTGCTGTTGGCATTATTATTGTAATATTATGTATGTTATCATATACTTCGTACTTCTGTTGTAGATAGGAGTAATCGATACTATTGACACTATCTGATAACTAGATAATTGTTTTACACAATGTGATCCGATATTATGCGATACAATGTTTGATGATAACTATATTTATGTGGTGTGATGATATATTACGAAACGATGTGATGCTCACCACGGTTGTGGCGAGGGGCGAGATTGATCGGATACTTTATGCGATCAGATATTATGTTACTATATGATGGGATGTGACATGATCGACACGAAACGATTTGATAAGATTCTCAACAGGAGGTCGAAAGGCGATGTGATCCGATACTATGCTATCAGATGTGATTTTGCTCTATGACGTGATGTGATATGATACGAAACAATGTGATACGATGTTCACCAGGTAATCGAGAGGCACTTCGGCATCGAGGAGGTGAAGGGGCAGGCGCTGAAGGTCATCTCCGAAGTCGTCATCAACAAGGTCAGTACCGTCGAGTCAGTACAGCACGACACCAAAATACAAACCAATAAAAATGCTGAATTGCTAGCTATTAAATAGTCCAAAGGCCGATAATGGTAGTGCAAGGTTCGGTAATGGTGCACGGATCGAAAATGATGGTCAACCTCTACCATATATAGCATGTGCCATAATAGTGATCCGGGATGAGTGCACGTTTCGGCAATGATGGTGCACGATTCGGCAATGATAGTGTACGGATAGTGCACGATTCGGTAATGATAGTGCACGGATAGTGCACGATTCGGTAATGATAGTGTACAGATAGTGCACGATTCGGTAATGATAGTGCACGGATCGGTAGTGATAGTGCACGGATCGGTATGATAGTGCACGGATCGGTAATGACAGAGCACGGATCGGTAACGATAGTTAGTGCAAGGATCGGTAACGGTAATGACGGTCGGCATTGATAATGCACGCGTCGGTAAAGATGATAGTGCACGCATCGGTATCATAGTGATGGTGCACGGGTCCGTTTTTTTAAATGCTTTTTTTTATTGGTATTGCACAGATCGGAAATTATGTTTTGCACGAATAGGTAGTCGTGCTGTATGTAATTGGACTGATCGGTAATAGTCCACGGTTACTTTGGAAAATGACACTTTTCCCCATTTTTTTTATTTTTTTATTTTTATTATTTCTGCCCGCCCTTGTTGATTGTTCACGGTTGCTTTTGAAATGGACACTTTTTCCCTCTTTAAAAATGTAGGCCAGGTATATATTTCTAACCCGTCCTTTTTGATAGTGCACGGTTGCTTTCGAAACTGTTATTAGCACTTTTCCCTCTTTTACTTTTTTTCTGTTTTTCTGTCCGTCCTTCTTACCTGTTTTTTTTTTTTTTTTTTTTTTTTTTTTTCCCCCGTTAACTGTAACCGATGAACCGAAGGCGATCAACGAGTTCGACTTCAAGGCCATCGGCAGCGCGGAGCTTGTCCAGGACGTGGAGATCGTGACGGGACTGTTCACGCCCGGATCGCCCATGCTGCTCGAGGTTAAGGTGAGCAACAAAAAAAAAACAAAAAACAAAAAACAAAAGAAAACATCTTAAAAGCAAAATGGAAACGATCTATTCATTTTGTTATTCTTACGGTGGACCATAGTAAACACTAGTAAATAGGGACCCACGGTAGACACAAAAACCTACATGTTTCCCTATTTTCACTATTAATAACAATATTTAGTCCCATTTAGGGCCGGTTTTAACGAGTATGAAATAAAATCAACTTGGAAAAAAAAAAAATCAAATCCGCTTTTCATTGGTCAGCACACGCACCAGCACCAAAGATTAGGATCTTGGGGCATAATATTTGGTGCTGGTGCGTGTGTTGACCAATGAAAAGCGAATTTGAATTTTATTTTTTCCAAATTGAATTTATGTTATACTCGTTAATTCGGGCCCTTACTGCTGTGGTCCCCCATACTAATATTTACAGTTCTCGTATATCGTTTGCCTCGCAGGTGAAAACGAACGAATGTCTTGAATGTAGTATGGATTCATTAAGAGTTACCCCTCTGCTGTCTACTAACAATGGAAGCGCAAAATGGAACAACGAAACATGAGAGATGCTCGTAGTGTGCACCTGGTATACATCATATGTATACCTGGTACGCAGGTATAATCATGCGTACAGAGTACATACACACCAGAAGTACCCGCCCAGCAGGCTATCGTTCGGGAAAAATCCACTGGTGTGATAAATTTGAAGTATTTTTTTTGTATAGAGCGGTAACAAACAACCCTGACACCGACCGCTCGGGAAGCAAAATTCAGGGCGAGTTCTCGTCATGCAGAAGATGTAACGAAGGGCTATATAAATATCAGCGTGAACCATCAGCTGTTTTTTCTTGAATCTGCGCCAAGTCGTCTGTCTCAACCCATTCATAACTGAAAACAAAAGTCCCACACTAATTCCAAGTACTTTGTCCCCAAATTCGTGAGACCAGTTATTAAGGGGTTAAAATAAAACACTGCTGTTTTTTTTGTAATGAAAAGAGGCGTTACATACAGCCGTCGACGTAAATTCAACTGCTGTTAATATTTTTATTTCAAAGTAGATACAGCAGTGTCCGTAACTGAGGTTTCTTTTGTTTTGGGATGGCCCGCATTTTTTTTTTCTTCTTGTGTCAGTGCGACGTATGGCCTGAGATCAAGATGGTCTCCGAGTACACTGGCTTCGACCTGGAGGTGGAGGAGCCCCCGCTGGACGAACCCCGGTGAGTGAACGAAAAAACGCCGTTAGTTTTGTTTGGAAACCCTTTTTTCTTCATTTTTGTCGAAGCTGTGTCAAGTCGTAGTAAACACCACGAACACACTGGCCGCCGGCCGCTGGCGCCGCCATCACCAAAACCGTGGCTAGACTCCCCTCGTCTCGGCCGGGCTGGACCCTCCTCCCCCGGGAGTCCAGCCCTGCCTGAGGCGCTGGATGGAGCCGTGGCCTCCGGAGTTGGTGGGGGGTTGGAGGGATTTGTCGGGGCGTTTGTTGGTGGCGGGGACCGACCGACCGCGCTGGCTGGTTTAGCGGGTACGGCAGTGACGTTTTTGGCATTTGCGTGGAATGTTGCGTACACCGTATTATCACACCCGGGTGATAGGCTAACACACCCACTTCAGACGAACTTTCAAAGAAAACTGTTTTTATTTTATTTACTTCTCTACAATGGACCAGCGACGCACACGCCTGTAAAACTATACGGTAAAACATGTCGACGAGATGTTTCCACAAAAAAAGGCAATTTCGTCGTCTTCGTGTGTGCTGTGCTCCCCCCCCCCCCGTTTGTGCTCCGTCTCGAAAGGGAGGCGTGGCCAATGGTCAAATGGCTAGGCAAGCAACAAATGAGTACGCCCCCCCCTCCCATATGTTTATATGTATAGGTTGGGTTGGCGTCGGTTGGCGACGACGCTGTGAAACACGCCTCTCACTGCGTGAGCTAGACAACCAGGGTGTGTGTGTGTGTGTTTTTTTTTCTCTTGGCGGTCACCAAGGCTGGCGGTCTTGTTAGATCGTTTGTGCGGGGTTGAGAACCTCAACTGCGCACAAGGGGAATGGTAGTATCACGTAGTGTGTATATGGTGAGGCACCCACGAGGCAGATACATAGTAATACCCATTGCTGTCTCTGGAAGTGGCCACACTAGAAATTATATCAATTCATTGGAGGCTGTCGTCCATATGCAAGTCCGCCTCAGAGGCGGTTCTTAGCAGGATGCAGCTCACCCTTCATTCGAATCGCCGCCGAGCACCTCACGGCGCTTCGCAAAGCTTGGTGCTAGCAATGTCTGCCTGGTCGGTGAAAACCCGACGTGCACCGTCCCGGCTTTGTAGGGATGCGAGGGTCTACTGGTCATACGACTACGGCCATGCATGAAAATGAAGTAAACCCCCCCCCCCCCCTATAAATATATGATATATTTATAGGTTGGGTTGGCGTCGGTTGGCAACGACGCTGTAAAACACGCCACTCGCTGCGTGAGCTAGACAACCAGGGTGCCGTTTTTTTTCCCCCCCCGTGCCAAGGGGCGATAACCGCTGCTAGACTTGCCTTGCCTTACCTCCGGCCGAACCTTATGGTCCGCCACTGGGTCCCCTCTCGCCTGCGCTGATGGATAGAGCCGCCGCCTCGCTACCGGAGTTGGACGGACTTGCGGAGGCATGTTTCGTTGCTGTCTGGGGTCGGAGGCCGGCGGCCGACGGCGCTGGTTGTGGCGGACTGGGTGTGACATTTTTTAATCTATTGTTGTCATTTTTCGTGAATGTGTGTATGTGTGCAGTCGGTGCATCTGAAGCCTCGATTACGGCGAAAGGTGCTCTATCTCCTCGCTCAAGGACATGGAGCACCTGTCGCAGTAGTCGGGGTTTCGGATGCATCGTCTGTATATACATGCCCACCACGACGCAAAAGTGCCAAAAGGTATTTTGTCACCCACCACCCGCAACCAGCGCCATAGCCCCCCCACCCCCCCACCCTGCCACATCAACTCATTGAAGCCGTCATACATAGGCAAGTCCGCCCCACAAGCGGTTCTTAGTAGGATGCAGCTAGCTCACCGTTCATGCGACTCGCCTAACAAACACTGCACGTTTCGCTTCGCAAAGCTTGGTGCTAGCAATGTCTGCCTGGTTGCTGAAAACCCAACGTGCTTCCGTCCCGGCATTGTAGGGATGCGAGGGAGGGTCTATTGGTCATACAACTACGGCCATGCATGAATATCGAGTACACCCACTAACGAACGCCTCGGCTAACCCTTCCTACTCCTCCTCGATTATGTGATGGTAAACCCTTCGTACTCGACTAGTCCCTGACTACTCAACTCTCTGTCCAACCACATACTCGCCTACTGTACTGGCCAGCTCTACCTCAGTATTGTCAGTCTAACAGCAGTCTTATCACGCTCTGTACGTTAGTTACTCTTACCGCAGTGGCTAACAGTCAGTCTCTCGGCAGGATAGCCTGCTACCTGCCAACTAGGAGACTGACTCATCCCCTAGTCCCTACTCTGTAACGCCTCGAAATACTCCAGAAACCCAATATCACCTCAATTACCCGGGGCCATATACAGTAAAATAAGACCAAATATTGTTAATTACAGGGAAAACATATACCTGGTAGGTTTTTGCGTGTACCGTAGGTTCCTATGCATACATATATAGGTCCTCCGTAATACTACATACCCACGAGACTGACCCATCCCCTAGTCCCTACTCTGTAACGCCTCGAAATACTCCAGAAACCCAATATCACCTCAATTACGCGGGGCCATATATAGTAAAATAAGACCAAATATTGTTAATTACAGGGAAAAGTTATACCTGGTAGGTTTTTGGCGTGTACCGTAGGTTCCTATTCTAGCATACACACATAGGTCCTCCGTACTACTACATACCCACTGATACTTCGCAGCGGGCCGTAGGTAGGCCCCCCCTTCCTCGCGCACCCGAGCCGACCCACGCACGGACGCACGCACGTTTATTTAATAGTGCCGTTGCTATCTGTTTTGTGTGTGTGTGTGTGTGTTTTTTTTATGGCATGCTTGAGTGGGGGCAGAATCGAACAACGACTATGATACAGTAGGTATATAGCCCCTATTAACGGACCCCGTGATGCTATTATTATTAGATACCTGGTATATATGATTATTAGATACCTGGTATAGTTTTCAGCGGTAGTCCTGTCACCATCGTCGCCGAGAAGAATTGAGCATATTTGCGCGTTCTGGTATTTCTGTCCTGTATTATAAGGTGAATTTCGATTATTTTAAGTAATTTTTGTTTTGTTCTGGTTAGGGCCCATATTAACGAGTATAAAATAAATTCAATTTGGAAAAAAGAAAATCAAATTCGCTTTTCATTGGTCAACACACGCACCAGCACCAAATATTAGGATCTTGGGGTATAATCAATTTGAATTGGACGAAAAAACCAAGGTCCCAGGACCTTTTTCTGTGTAGAATTCTAATCAAATTTGGGAGTTGGACCGGCTTGGACCGGCATGTCCACGATGGGTAAACGCCCCCGCTACAACCTGGCGATTTATTGATCGCATCGATGACCACGACCGAAGCGACAACGCGTGAACCACGACGCGAGGCCACCGGGACAACAGCCGCGCCCACGCCTACAGACCATAGCACATCGTACCCCGGCGGTGGTGCCTCAAAACCAATCATGACGGTCGCAATCCCAACGTTTCAACCAGCTCGATGTGCCAACCCGACCAAAAACCGAGTGATCGACGCAAAAACAGCAGGATAGGCTCAAAACTTTGATAGCACCGTCGCCGTTCCTGTCTCGCCCGTGGCGTTTCAGGGGTCCCTACGCCCACCCAGGAGACCCTGAGAGAGATAGCTTCCTAGCCTGGGCGGCCAAAAGCAAGAGTATGCTTGCGTCGGCGCACGCGCCGACGCATGCCTTCGCTCTCGTCTACTCTCGTCGGATTTTTTCACCTGGGCGTTGTGAGGCGTGCTGCGTTT
>MEHQ01004566.1:282779-321683 GCA_008828725.1 Saccharina japonica | reverse complement strand
CTACTACTACTACTACTACTACTACTACTACTACTACTACTACTACTACTACTACTACTACTACTACTACTACTACTACTACTACTACTACTTACTGCAGATCGTTTCAGTGACCAACCATATCGCCATCTCAGGGGTGTGGATACCGCTTCAAGCTCCAGCTATGGGATCTACCAAGATGCAACATGGAACAGGACGGGGGAGGGTGTGTGGGGTGTACTCATGTCGTGCACGGCCGTAGTCGTATGATCATATACCCTCGCATCCCTACAACGCTGGGACGGAGCACGTTGGGTTTTCACCAACCAGACAGACATTGCTTGCACCAAGCGGGAAGCGCCGTGAGGTATTGGGTGAGTCGCATGAACATTGAACAGGAGGGGGGGAGGGGGGCGTACCTTTATGTTACTTGGACACGCATCCCTTTCGATACGGAGGGGAGCGGGGTGTACTAATGTTATTCATGGCCGTAGTCGTATGACCAGGGGGGAGGGGGTGTACTCGTTAGCCGCATGTCATACATGGCCGTAGTTGTATGACTATAGACCCTCACATATCCCTACAATGCCGGGACGGAGCACGTCGGAGTTTTACCGACCAGGCCGACATTGCCATAACACCAAGCTTTGCGAAGCAAAACGCGAGGTAATCGGCAAGTCGCATGGAGGGTGAGCTGCACCTTGCTAAGAACCGCTTGTGAGGCGGACTTTCTTGCACACCTGATAATGGATAGCGGTGTCGGATTTATTGGATTGGGGGCAGACCCGCGCCCGTGGCTGCGTCCAGGCTGTTTTTTTAGTTTTGAGCGTTGACGAATGAAGGCGTGATGGGGGAAGAGAGGACACAGGGCAACAACAACAACATATATACAGGGTAGGTTGGTGTTAAGCCGGGGGCGTAGGGCCCGAATTGAACTAATCCTGCGCAAATCGGGTTTTCTTCGTTTGGGTTATGTAAATAGTGTAGGTTTTCTTCCCTATTGATCTTGTACCAGTACCTGCTACATACAGTAGCTGCTTATGAGTGATCGACATCAAAGAAAGCCTTGTTGTGTTGCCTACGCATTGATTGTCGGAAAGGCAAGCGTGATATTTTGGCAATCATAATAATAGGAATGGTTCACACACCGGGTCACGTGCCCGAACCCGGCCCTTCGTGAGGTGCGCGAGAGGTGGGTTTACACCCCCCATCTCCAACAGATCCGGGGTCTAGGCAGATCGATGGATACAGCGGAGGGCAGAGTCGTACGTGCCAGGATCACCGCGAGCGGAACTCCGCCTCAACAGGAGGCCCACCACCCCCAATCGGAACGATATTATTGATTTTGTCACGGGACGTAACCGAGAGAGACGGGGAGGAGGGCATCCGGGTAGATTGGCGTAGCACGGTCCATCAGCAAGCACAAGCAGAAGCGCCGTACGGGGCCTTTGGGGGATACACATTATTAACCGTCACACATTCGCTTTTTTTGCAGGTTGGATCGCTCACACGGAGTGTGCTGTGGACAGCACGCAGGGGACCTCCGACAGGGGAAACGATCTGACGATCGGTTCGCGGGGATCATAAGAGGAAGGAATGGGCCACCGCCCCGTCGGGGAACGCTCAGCCTCGTGAAGATACTGCCGAGACCGCACCAACGATATGGACGCGTGCTACAGAGTGGGGCATCCAGCGAGGGGGGCAGTTGTCAAGACCGTGGCGGTCAGTGGTTTCGGAGGTGGGGGACGCTACGAACCCAGACCAACACACATGCGTAGGAGGGCGAGGAAGGAGGCAGAGGCAGCACGTAGTACGTACTGCGGACTTGCTCTAGAAGGCTCGGCAGGCGGATCGGAGGATAACCACACGCGGGTATCCATCTCGTGCCCCTACGGAGGGTTTGTGCACGTCAATTCTGGAACGAGCGGATTGCCTCGTGAGAAGGTAGTATGTACGTAGACCCGAGGTCCTGCGTCGTGTTTTGCCGCGAGGCGATGGGGAAAAGACGACGCCCCCCCCCCCCGACCCCTAGTGGAGCTTGCTAGAGGCCTGCCAGTGAACGGGTCTGGGGGAAGATGGGAGGCGTTAAGGAAAACCATGCTATTCGCCGACCCCCTTCAACGGGACGTCCCAGGACTGGGGCCGATTGGTTCCCTGACAACCGACGCATTGTACGGTAGAGGTGTCGTACCATGTTTTTTCTGAGGCTCCTTCTCGCTTGAGTGGAGGCGTATACCCCGCCCAAACCCAAGTGCTGCCCGATGAAGGACCCCATAGCTTAACCTTACAACGAACGATATTGCCATGCACACAAGGGTGAGAAAGACGGACGGGTTTTGGGTTAAGGAGCCGGATCATTTCGTAAACCATTTCAGCAAGCCCAAACAAACGTGCTACGCCCCTCTATCGCAGCAAAACGCGTCAACCAGGTGCTTACGGCTCGTTCGATCGATCGAGCTCATCATGGTACGTGCCCGCGGGAGGAGCCCCCAACCTCTTCGTTTCTCCTCTTGTTTTGTTCGCTGTTCAGCGATGCTCTGGGCTACCTACCTCAAGTGACCTACACCTTTGGTTTCCCCCGTCCAAGGGAATGGTGAGCGGCTTTCGGCCGCTATCACGCGCTGTTCGCCGCGTTCGGGATTCGATCGTAGCAGGGTATCCTGTTTCGGTTACCAAACGGGCGGCTCAACATGGGGGCCCCCACGCCCCACGTCCAAGAACGCTTGGTGGGCTTCAGCGCCGAGTGGGAGGAACACCTAAACGCGATGGATGGACATTCGGGATTCAAAGCGCGCTGGAGGAGCCTTTCGCTCCCCCTCTCTTTCCGGTGGAGGCGACGCTCTTGTCGAGAAGACCGTTCGTTGCCGGCGCCGGACAGAGACCCCGAGGACGTTCGAAGGAGCAGCTGAGAGCAAGAGATCACAACTCAGGGTGTACCACCACAAAGAAAGCCGCCAGAAATGCGGCGAGAACAGGGGTAACACCCCAGCGTAACAGCCCGGAACGTTCCGGACAAGTTCTGAGTCCGGGGCCGCGTCGACACAACTTTGAGGGGGACAGACAGTACCAAGTAACCGAAGGGGTGTAGGAGCGGTTGAAAGGGGTTAACGGGGCCGATCGACATAATATGGGAGGGGGTCACGAACAACCAGTGCTTAGAGAGGGGACGACACGAGTTCGGGGCGAAAACCCCCAGGCAGGTGGGTAGTACACTACCCTCATCAGCATGCCGGGGGGGGGGGGGGGGGTAGGGGGGGGAGGGGGGGGTGTACTTCATTTTCATGCATGGCCGTAGTCGTATGACCATAGACCGTCGCATCCCTACAATGCCGGGACGGAGCATGTCGGGTTTTCACCGACCAGGCAGACATTGCTAGCACCAAGCGCGAAGCGCCGTGAGGTGTTGGGCGAGTCGCATGCGCATGAAGGGTGAGCTGCATCCTACTAAGAACCGCTTGTTAGGCGGACTTGCATATGGATGACAGCTTCAATGAGTTAATTTAATGATCTGGTGTGGCTACTTCCATGAGACAGCAATGGGAGCACTATGTATCTGCCTCACTGAATGCCTACCATATCACACTACGTGATACGATCATTCCCTTGTGCGGAGTTGAGGTTATCACCGACCCCGCACAAATGATCTACTCGACCGCCAGCCTTGGGTAACCGCCAAAACAAATAAGAAAGAAAAAAAACGGTACCCTGGTTGTCTAGCTCACGCAGTGAGAGGCATGTTTTACAGCGTCGTCGCCAGGCGACGCCAACCCAACCCATAAATATATAATATATGATAGGGAGGGAGGGGGGGGGGACATGTGTGCGGGAGGCGGTCGGAGGGGGGGGGGGGGGGGGGGGGGGGGGGTGGGGGGGTGTACTCATGTTGTGCACGGCCGTAGTCATATGACCATAGACCCTCGCATCCCTACAGATACCAGGACGGAAGCGCGTTGGGTTTTCACCAACCAGGCAGACATTGCTTGCACCAAGCGCGAAACGCCGTGAGGTATTGGGCGAGTCGCATGGAGGGTGAGCTGCATCCTGCTAAGAACCGCCTCTGAGGCGGACTTGCATATGGACGACAGCTTCAATGAGTTAATTTAATTTCTGGTGTGGCCTACTTCCGGAGACAGCAATGGGTTTTACTATGTAACTGCCTCGCGGACGCCTTACCATATTAACACTACGTGATACGACCATTCCCCTTGTGCGGAACAAAGTTATCCACCCCGCACAAATGATCTACTCGACCGCCAGCTTTGGTGACCGCCAAAACAAAATAACAAAAAAAACGGCACCCTGGTTGTCTAGCTCACGCAGCGAGTGGCGTGTTTTACAGCGTCGTTGCCAACCGACGCCAACCCAACCTATAAATATATCATATATTTTAAGCAGGGGGTAAGGGGGGGGTGTACTCATATCGTGCACGGCCGTAGTCATATGACCATAGACCCTCGCATAATCCCTACAATGCCGGGACGGAGCGCGTTGGGTTTTCACCAACCACGCAGACATTGCTTGCACCAAGCGCGAAACGCCGTGAGGTATTGGGCGAGTCGCATGGAGGGTGAGCTGCATCCTGCTAAGAACCGCCTCTGCAGGCGGACTTGCACATGGACGACAGCTTCAATGAGTTAATTTAATTTCTGGTGTGGCCACTTCCGGAGACAGCAATGGGTTTTACTAGTAACTGCCTCGCGGACGCCTTACCATATTAACACTACGTGATACGACCTTCCCCTTGTGCGGAACAAAGGTTCTCCACCCCGCACAAATGATCTACTCGACCGCCAGCTTTGGTGACCGCCAAAAAAATAACAAAAAAAAACGGCACCCTGGTTGTCTAGCTCACGCAGCGAGTGGCGTGTTTTACAGCGTCGTTGCCAACCGACGCCAACCCAACCTATAAATATTTCATATCATTATAAAATAGGGGTGAGGGGGGGGGGGGGCGTACTCATTTGTTGCTTGCCTTAGTCATTTGACCATTGACCAGCATCCCTTTCGAGACGAGAGCACCGTTCCTACTCCTAATAGAGACACCTCGANCTTCATTTTCATGCATGGCCGTAGTCGTATGACCATAGACCCTCGCATCCCTACAATGCCGGGACGGAGCATGTCGGGTTTTCACCGACCAGGCAGACATTGCTAGCACCAAGCGCGAACCGCCGTGAGGTGTTGGGCGAGTCGGCATGAAGGGTGAGCTGCATTCTACTAAGAACCGCTTGTCAGGCGGACTTGCATATGGATGACAGCTTCAATGAGTTAATTTAATTCTGGTGTGGCTACTTCTGAGACAGCAATGGGAGCACTATGTATCTGCCTCACGAATGCTTACCATATCACACTACGTGATACGATCATTCCCCTTGTGCGGAGTGAGGTTTCCACCCCGCACAAATGATCTACTCGACCGCCAGCTTGGGTAACCGCCAAAACAAAAAGAAAGAAAAAAAAACGGTACCCTGGTTGTCTAGCTCACGCAGTGAGAGGCATGTTTTCAGCGTCGTCGCCAGGCGACGCCAACCCAACCCATAGAATATATTTATAGGGAGGGAGGGGGGGGGGACTTGGTGCGGCTGTAGGCGTGAGGGGGGGGGGGGGGGGGGGGGGGGGGGTGGGGGGGGTACTCATGTTGTGCACGGCCGTAGTCATATGACCATAGACCCTCGCATCCCTACAATAGCCAGGACGGAGCGCGTTGGGTTTTCACCAACCAGGCAGACATTGCTTGCACCAAGCGCGAAACGCCGTGAGGTATTGGGCGAGTCGCATGGAGGGTGAGCTGCATCCTGCTAAGAACCGCCTCTGAGGCGGACTTGCATATGGACGACAGCTTCAATGAGTTAATTTAATTTCTGGTGTGGCTCACTTCCGGAGACAGCAATGGGTTTTACTATGTAACTGCCTCGCGGACGCCTTACCATATTAACACTACGTGATACGACCATTCCCCTTGTGCGGAACAAAGATTATCCACCCCGCACAAATGATCTACTCGACCGCCAGCTTTGGTGACCGCCAAAAAACAAATAACAAAAAAAAACGGCACCCTGGTTGTCTAGCTCACGCAGCGAGTGGCGTGTTTTACAGCGTCGTTGCCAACCGACGCCAACCCAACCTATAAATATATCATATATTTAATGCGGGGTTATTGGGGGGGGTGTACTCATGTTGTGCACGGCCGTAGTCATATGACCATAGACCCTCGCATACCCTACAATGCCGGGACGGAGCGCGTTGGGTTTTCACCAACCAGGCAGACATTGCTTGCACCAAGCGCGAAACGCCGTGAGGTATTGGGCGAGTCGCATGGAGGGTGAGCTGCATCCTGCTAAGAACCGCCTCGAGGCGGACTTGCACATGGACGACAGCTTCAATGAGTTAATTTAATTTCTGGTGTGGCCACTTCCGGAGACAGCAATGGGTTTTACTATCGTAACTGCCTCGCGGACGCCTTACCATATTAACACTACGTGATACGACCAGTTCCCCTTGTGCGGAACAAAGGTTCTCCACCCCGCACAAATGATCTACTCGACCGCCAGCTTTGGTGACCGCCAAATAAAAAATAACAAAAAAAAACGGCACCCTGGTTGTCTAGCTCACGCAGCGAGTGGCGTGTTTTACAGCGTCGTTGCCAACCGACGCCAACCCAACCTATAAATATATCTATATCTATACATGAGGGTGTGGGGGAGGGGGGGGGCGTACTCATTTGTTGCTTGCCTTAGTCATTTGACCATTGACCAATGCATCCCTTTCGAGACGGAGCACCGTTCCTAACTCCTAATAGAGACACCCCCTATATTTGAGCGCTCATTACGTTGTTTCCATATATTACAAAGAAACTTTTCGCTAATCCTATCCCCTTCCTGTTTCGCCTCCTTTGGCCGCCATCTAACTCCTAACATAGCAATCGTTTTTTCGCTACTATATAGTGTACCAAACTTCTCCATGTCACATTCTTCTATTTTCCTCATTCCCTCTTCTAACACATCCCGTTCCTCCTTGTACATTTCACCTTCTCCCACCATGTGAATTATACTCTCTATTGCTTTGCCACATGGGCACATCTGTGCATCTACTTCCTCCTCCTCCCGGCTACTGGTATACCTCTTTCTTCTTTCTGGCAGGTCCAGGTCCCCTACACGAAATCGCAGTTTCAGCGTTTTCGCGAAGTCCATTGGGCCGTGCAAATACTGTTTCATTCCTACCCCTTCTTTTATCCCCCCGTATATATCTAAGTGTTCTTCCCCTTCCACTTTGTTTCCTGCCGCTAGGCTTTCCCTTCTTACTATCTTTTATTCTACTTCTGTCTTAAACCCCCAAAATTCTCTATGGCCAGCATCTCTTTCTGGTTTCCTATATCCTTCCATTTCTCGACTTACGCTTTCCCACCTTATTCCAGCTCGCCCTTTGGTTACTTTCTCCCATACAGTTTTATCAACTATGGCTGGCAACCTCTTATTTGGCATGTTCTTTGCTTTATATTGTAAATTCAACTTGCGTACGTCTCTATTTGTCTTAAGTGGGTACATTACCAGTTCGAGCGGGGGGGGGGGTACTCGAGATAATGCATGGCCGTAGTCGTATGACCATAGACCCTCGCATCCCTGCAATACCGGGACGGAGCACGTCGGGTTTTCACCGGCGGGGGGGGGGGGGGGGGGGACGCGGAGGGTGAGCGGGGGGAAACAAGGGGGAGCGGGGGGTCGAGAGGAGCAGAAGGACGAGGGGATAAACGGGGAATCGGGGGGTCGTGATGGAATAGGGAGGTGCAAAAAAAAAAAAATAAAAAAAAAAAAAAAAAAAAAAAAAAAAATAAGGAGCAGGGGGAGCAGGGGGGGGAGCGTGTGGAATGAGCTGGGAGGCTCCGTGGGAGGCAGGGGGGGCGGGGAGAGTGATGGGAGCGGGGAGATGGGCGGGAGAGGCGGGGGGGGCGGAGAGAGAGGGAGAAGCGGGGGGAAGGGGGCGAGGGGGTAACGTGCCACGGTTTGTCAGGCATGGCGAGGAGGAGAAGAGGGGGCGGGGGCAGCGGCGGGGGAAGATATAGCGGGAGGGCACAGCAGTGAGGGGGAAAGGAGGAGGAGTGGGGGAGGCGGGGGGCAAAGCAAGTGAGCGGATGAGGAGCAAGGGGGTCCGGGGGTATCGAGGGGTAATGGGGGCGAAGAAGAAGAAAGGGGCGAGGGGGCAGGGGGGGCGGGAAGGGATACCAGCGAACCTAGCAGAGAGGGGAGAAGCAGCGAGGGTGGAGGAAAATCGGGAACCAGAGGGGCACGAACTACTATTAATAGTGGAGGGGGAAGCGTCGGGAGAGTGGAGAGCCAAACAAGCGGAAAGAGAGGAAACGCAACGAACGACGGCGAGCCTAGAATACCAGGCGGCGAGGCACGAGCTGGGGGCTCCTCCAGGGCGCTGAGGAGGGGACCGAGGGCGGAGGGGCGCCCCAGTGTCTTCCTGGGCGAGGACTCAAGGAGCCGTGTTACGCTGGATCTTTCAGGTAGCGCTCCAGCTCGGGCACCGAGCGGTACGTATTCTATGTGGTCAAGGGCGCCACGTGCTCCACACTCGTTGCGTAGTTGAGACCCTTACTAGAAGTGCGGCACCAACACCACTCCGCTGTCCAGCTTCCGGAGCCCAGCACCCGAGACGATTTGGAGGGAAATGTCCAACCGGACACGGGCCTTACCAACCGGGCCGCGCGGACGGGAGGGGGCACTACAACAGCCGAGGTGTAGAGCCACCACTCGATGCTGTTTCCTTGGAGGACCTGGGAAACAAAGGGCAGGCGCAATTGGCAGGTGCACACGCGCGCCTGAGCATTCATGTGTGCTTGGCAGCCCCAACCACGCCACGGGAGAGCACCGCCCGAACAGGGACTCGGCGACGCCGCGAACTCGCTGCTGATGCGAGCGATTTTAGTTGTGGCACCTCATGCCAGCCCTACTTCACTAACCGGACGGCCGGATCAAGAAGCGACAGAGCTTCGCGTTGGTGGAGAGTGGTGCAATAGTCCTCTTGCTCCCATGGCTGATGGCGTACGCCAGTCGAGGGGCCTTGAGGCAAAATGGGATGCCACCCAAGAAGCTTCTGAGGAGGCAAAGCTCCAACGGGCCTCGTCGGCCTGTAGCCACACGCAGAAGGGGTCAAAGTGTCAGCACGCAGCTTGCTGGCAGAGTCACGACCAGCTGGAAATGAGGCGACATAGAACACGCTGGTGACCAAGTTCCCTCCCGGAGACCATGCCGCCGTATCCGCGGTGGCTGCGGCGGCGGCGGCGGCGGCGGCTGCAGTGCTGGCGAGCGCCACCGAAGTGGAAAATGGAAATTCTCTCCTATGGCGCCCGGACGACGAGTACGCCTCCAAGGTGCTCTTCGACGCCATAAGTTCCCACAGCGCCCTCTCAGGCCCCGGAAGCGACGGTCAACGAGTTTCGCACCTACTTGCAGTCCACCATCCACACCGACATCGGGCGGGAGGGGTTCGGAAGGGGCATGGCCAGCCTTCTGACGAAAAATCGTCGACGAGCCGGACGCGTTCCCGCCATAATTCTGGCAGCTCTTCTTGTTCCCGTCGAGCCTTACGGCGTTAGGGGAAAAGAGGCCGGCCGGTTCTCGTGAGCATGATGGCATGGAGGAGGCTCGTCACCGCAGCGGCGATGCAACAATAGTGGCGGCCGTGGTTGGATAAGGTCAATCGAAAGGGAGAGAGTGAGGCGAGGCAGTTTGGGGTCGCTGTACCCGACGGGAGCATGTGGGCCGCAGGGCTAGAGAGCTGCACGCGAGGCGGGAAAACTGGTTCGTTCTCACAGACTGTTACAACGACTACAATGCCGTCAAAAGAAACCAGGTGCTTGAAGAGGCGGCCAGCTGCGTGCCAGCGCTCATTATTAGATAAACACAGAAATACATGCATTCGGGGGGCATATATATGTGGTGGTCAAGTGCTATGGCGCAAGACCCTCTGACATGGCGTGTCTTTTGTCGGATGGACTCCGGGTAGACCAGGACGATCGTCTGCTCCTCCAGCGGTGTCCAGCAGGGGAACCCTTATATGGGGCCGACAATGTTCTACCTGGCGTTCGTTTTGCTTCGACCAAGACCACAACGTTTCAGAGAAGAGTTTGGGACAGAAGAAGGAGTGGAAGCCTTCGCGTACATGGACGACGTCCCTCTCGGCCTTACGGGGATCACGGCCAACACGGTCAGAGCCTTTTAGCCTTTCTCCGTCGAGATCTAGCCTATATTGGCGTCGGGGTCAACCCCACTAAGACCGCCGCGCTCCCTCCAAAAGGACACAGCCCGGCACGGCCGAGGAAATATTGCTCCTGGAACGCGTGGACATCCGCACAGCAGACGAAGGTGAGGTGACGAGTGGTTGCTGTCCCGATCGGCACAGACGAATACATACATACGTGCTTGGAGCGAGAGCTAGGGAGGTAGTGCGAGATAGATGGAGGTGCGGTTCGCCTTGCGCGCTGTCTTGCTAACATACCGGACAAGCAAGCGCGGCTTCTTCTCTCATTGCCATCGACTACTTCGGGCAGAGGACAAGCTATACCCGAAATTGCTCTGCTGGGCACGGGGCTGTCCCTCAAAGCCTGCAGGAGGGCAGGCCAACGGGGCGCAGCGAGTGGGCGTATAGACGAGAAAATCCTCGTGTTTCCTTCCGACCGTGGCGAGGGCAGGTTCTTTTTTTTTGAGGAGGAGGGATGCCCCGTTAGTCGGCTGACACTGCACCCCCACCAACGAGCCCGAGCACGACTTTCGACCGGGGCGGTAGGGCTATAGAGCTAGCGTTTCTGTCGACAGAAGCGAGGCGAACGCCTGCCTTCTCTATTGGGAGCAGGGTCTGGGGTTCTGCCGGGGGGGGTTCTGGCAGACGTTACTGGCCCGCTAGGATAACGGGGAAAGGAGTGGGCTCCTGGAATCGTGCACTGTCGCTGTCGCCCAGCTCGGAGGCACGTACATAGCTTGAAGGAGATTCGAGACACATGGGGAGCGACGACATACATGATGGCAGGTATCGTCCCCGAACCTTGGTGGGAATAGCGTCTGCAGTAGATGTAGAAGGAAACACCAGGCCTCAAGCCCCCCCCAGAAGCCGACATGCTACCGGCGCATGACGCCGTAAATACCAATTCCAGCAAAAAGCACAACATAAGCTGGGCAAGCTAGTCAACCACAGAGCCGGCACGCCGTGCACACAGCAGCTTCGTAGGACCAGCTGCCGGAGACGGCGTGCCCGCCGGGACCGGACGACCCGCTCGGAGGGGGGAAAGACGAAGGCCTTCGCAAAGGCACGATACATGAGCTTGCAAGGGGCAGGAGCTACCGCGCATGCCTTCGGGCGCGGCCAGCGGACTCGCTCCGTGTCATACCCGCATCATAATTGGTGTAAATGGGAAGGCGCTTCTTGGGGATTGGGGAACACGTGACATGGAGGTGCGCCCCTGCTGCGACGCAGTCGACGTGGACACCCGACACGCACGCATCTGCCCCAGAGCTGGGAGACATGTGAAGAAACACCAGCCGCTTCTCCACGCAATCTCCCGCACGCTTAAGCGACGTGAGATCCCCCATCAAGCTGAGAGCGGGCAAACCCATCACGGTGGACAGGAATCTACGGGTAGACATCGCGCCGCGAGGAGATGCGGTCTTCGGGACGATCCGAACCGAGGGCACAGGGAGAAAAGTCCATCCTGTTGGATGTTACCCATGCAGGCCCTCAAGCGTATGTGCACCTGCGAGGAAGCGAAGCTGACCACCACGATGGATCAGCTATCTCTACCTCCGAGGCGGGCAAAGCGTCAACACAGTGCTCGTCCGAGACACACATACATATATATATGTCCTTCGACTAACGGAGCCACCTTAGCGGTGGAAAGCCTTGGGCGACTCGGGGTAGGAGGTAGCACGCTCATCGACCAGCTGGCTGCAAGCGTTCGTTGTTGGGGGAAGGGATGGAGGGTCGATGGTGAGGAAGAGGAAGTGCTAAAGGAACGCCTGCTACTTATCGTCTCGGCAAACCACACAGACAGGTCGCCACTTCGAGGAGGGTCTCGGGGTTCATGTTCCAGCTCAGGGATCGCCAGGAAGCGAGAAGGAGCCAGGAGGGGGACGACGGCAGTCTCACACCGATGGCGTGGGGATGGAGCCTATACGCGGCTTATATCATTTATGAGTAAAAGGGAGAGGAGTATGTAATGAGAAGAAAGGAGCAAGGTCGGCAGTTACGTGCCTGGTAGAGGTCAAGCAGGAAGTAGTTACAGGAAGGCGTTAGACTTTACACCTACTCTAGGTTTCCTCTTCGTTTAGATCGGCCTTGCTTTTCTTCTTTCAGGGAATATTGATGAGTGATTGATGTTGAAGCTCTCGTGCTGCATTGTCGGATGGTCAACGCAATGAACAAAAATGGTCCTTGTTGTTACTACACTACAACTACTGTAGTACGCTTGCTTGTACTACTACTGCTGCTGCACTACTACTGCTGTAGTACTACTACAGTAGTAACCATCTGAGAACGGTACTTTTTTTTGTGGGTTCTGCCGATGGCTGTACTGAAAGAACCAAGGCGACAATTCACACGCCGGTTGTGTCCAACAATGCCCTGAGTGAAAATGAAAATTCGCGTTCGCGTCGATTTTTATATTTTTCAGTTTTGCTTTAGTTATAGCCTTGAAAGGCTATTTTTGGTAAGGATTGCAAATGGCCAATTTTCAATATATTTAATTTCGGCTGGCTCAGGAAACCATATTATAGACCCGATATTGAAAATGTGTTCCCGGAGGATTGTGGTGACAAGCTATACGATCATCATACAAGTTGTATTGTAAAATATACATTTTTGATGGCGCTGAAAATTTTTCCGTTTTCGGTTTTTTTCCTTACTGGACAGTAAGGAATTAACCCCAAAACGGAAATTTTTTCAGCGCCATCAAAAATGGATATTTTACTACAATACAACTTGTATGATGATCGTATAGCTAATCACCACAATCCTCCGGGAACACATTTTCAATATCGGGTCTATAATATGGTTTCCTGAGCCAGCCGAAACTAAATGTATTGAAAATTGGCCATTTGCAATCCTTACCAAAAATAGCCTTTCAAGGCTATAACTAAAGCAAAACTGAAAAATATAAAAATCGACGCGAACGCGAATTTTCATTTTCACTCAGGGCATTGTTGGACACAACCGGCGTGTGAATTGTCGCCTTGGTTCTTTCAGTACAGCCATCGGCAGAACCCACAAAAAAAAAGTACCGTTCTCAGATGGTTACTACTACTGTACTACTACTACTACTACTACTACTACTACATGTACTAAATACTATTACACTGCCCTTGCACTGCCACTTGTATTCTCAGTCATCTTCTCCGGGACACTGTGCAGCAAACAGTAGTGCAGACTCACACAAATAAAGAGATAGCTAGGCTGCACGCACGCAATCATAACAACAGTACCAGGTAGTAAGGTACTGTATGTAGTGTCTGTCGCTGTTTCGTTGTTTTGGTTTAACAGTAACCAATTAACTGTTAGCAACTTGTTGTTGCTGTTGCTTGTTGTCAACTTGTTGTCGCTGTTGCTGTGTTGTTGCTGTCGCTGCTTTTTTGGCTGCCGCTCGCTGTTGCTGCTGATGTTGTCGTTGTTGTTGGTTCACGTTTGTTCGTTGTTGTTGTTGTTGTTGTTGTTTCTGTAATTGTCGGTGGTGGTTGGTGTTGGTGTTGGTGTTGGTGTTGGTGTTGGTGGTTGCTTTCTCACTGGGAGCACATGACCCCTCGGCCCTTCCACGCCAGAAGAGGGTGACGCGAGGCACTTGCTACTTATACTTGTACTGCGGCGTGGAGCGCACGACGAACGGACGGACAGACGGGCGGGTGGGTCGTCGAACGGACAAACGGCTCGCTCAGCCGCCGGGTGATGATGATGATGATGATGGTGGTGATGATGATGATGATGATGATGATGATGGCGATATGCACATCGGGGTGGCGTTCTTTGGCCAACACCTTTAGGGTTGCCTCTCTCTACCGTGGACTCTCTCTGCCGTGAATACGAATAATACTGCTCGTATCCTACTTCTAGGTAGATATATACGTGTACTTATTGTTTGGACATCGCATTGCACTCTGATGATGTTTTATCAAAAGTCCGTTTCTGGTAGAAGATGTGAAGGAGTTTGTACTGTAGTAGTAGGCAGTTTGTTGCCTCATAGGGAGGGGTAGCGGGGGTGCAAGGTGTCGTCGGTGCTGAGATACTCGTCCATCACAATATCATGATGAGTCCCTTCATTCCTTCCTCCTTGCTGTCGCTCACACCCCATCAAGAGCACACATACTGTACCTGGTATATATATCTAGACTCCAGTACATGGTTATATATGCAGGTGTAGGGGGGATGATAAATTAATTTTGCGCAAGAGGGAAAGTAATGTCTAGGGGACAGAAACCAAGGGGGGTAAAAGTTAGCACACCATCAGGTATCATTCACCACGCAATGCTACCGGGTAAAAATCGTGTTTGTTTGTAAGAAATGCCTATTATATTCTCCAACACAGACATCATTTTCTACCAACAAAACAGCAGTAAAACACTACGTACCAGGTACACAGCAGTAGTTAGTGTGGTGGCAATAGTACAGCTTGTTTTGTGTCGGGCTTTCAAGTTAATTAAGAAAAAAAGAAGGTTTCGGCACTTACTTGCTTATCTCTCGAATTGGTGGGTTTGTTCGCTTCTTGGCTTCTTGAGTGAGCCTTCCAAGCCTATACCGTTACAAGAGCCTGAGAGAATCCAGTGATACACCCCTACGTATTGCCTACCGGTAGAAGATAGGACCAAATATTGTGAGTTAAAATGGGAAAACATATAATACCTGGTAGGTTTTTGAGTACACCGTAGGTTCCCTATTGAGGGCCATTTTTATCGAAGCCATAATTTTCCAAAAATTCCAAAAATTCCAATATTTGTTTTCGCGCAATTTTCTATACCTACCTGGTGGTAGTATTCTTTAGCGATGCCGCCGATCATTCAATGTAGTAAGAATCGGATTTGGATGAGGCCTCCTGCTCCGGCGGAGGGCCTCGCCCGGGATAAACTCCGCGCTGAGTGCGCTCTCAGCGCGGGGTCTCTCCCTGGAATTGAAAATGACCGTGTAGAAAAAGACTACTACTACTTTGTAAGCTTGTAGGGTGGGTGGGAAGGTCTGTATTTTTCCTGCACCTATTACACGATTTTACTATAGTATTATTATTATCTTTGCCATCCGACAATGTGCAGCATGATCTTCAGCGTTGATCACTCATAAAACTCCCAAAAGCAGAAGACCACGGAAACCAAGGAAACCTATGCGTACAGTCTAACACCCTTCTATGTCTGCTTCCCGCCAAGATTTATCCACAATACTCCATTTGTTGTCCTTGCTCCCTCCTTCTTCCCAATATGCCCTCTTTACGTTCAATACTTAAGTCCTAAGCCGCATCTAAGCTCCATCCCCACGCCATCGGTGTGGNTTGTTGATACGATCATGTCAACACTTCTAGTGTCGAATTATTCGACGTATTGGCCGATTTATGGCCTAAATACGAATTTATATGAATTTTAGTATGGGCAGTTTCAACCCCTATACAACAACGCCTCCGCAAGTAATACGAAAAATGTCCATATCTCGCGAACTACAGCTCGTACGCCAAAAATCTCTTCAGCGATGTGTTCCCCTTGTTCATGCGGGCATGTGAATATCTTTAGTATTGAAAATATCAACGTATTCCGGTTTTTATTGCCCGAAGGTGGAATCTCACGCTTGTCGCTGGAACCAGCTCGTACTAAATACTATTACACTGCCCTTGCACTGCCACTTGTATTCTCAGTCATCTTCTCCGGGACACTGTGCAGCAAACAGTAGTGCAGACTCACACAAATAAAGAGATAGCTAGGCTGCACGCACGCAATCATAACAACAGTACCAGGTAGTAAGGTACTGTATGTAGTGTCTGTCGCTGTTTCGTTGTTTTGGTTTAACAGTAACCAATTAACTGTTAGCAACTTGTTGTTGCTGTTGCTTGTTGTCAACTTGTTGTCGCTGTTGCTGTGTTGTTGCTGTCGCTGCTTTTTTGGCTGCCGCTCGCTGTTGCTGCTGATGTTGTCGTTGTTGTTGGTTCACGTTTGTTCGTTGTTGTTGTTGTTGTTGTTGTTTCTGTAATTGTCGGTGGTGGTTGGTGTTGGTGTTGGTGTTGGTGTTGGTGTTGGTGGTTGCTTTCTCACTGGGAGCACATGACCCCTCGGCCCTTCCACGCCAGAAGAGGGTGACGCGAGGCACTTGCTACTTATACTTGTACTGCGGCGTGGAGCGCACGACGAACGGACGGACAGACGGGCGGGTGGGTCGTCGAACGGACAAACGGCTCGCTCAGCCGCCGGGTGATGATGATGATGATGATGGTGGTGATGATGATGATGATGATGATGATGATGGCGATATGCACATCGGGGTGGCGTTCTTTGGCCAACACCTTTAGGGTTGCCTCTCTCTACCGTGGACTCTCTCTGCCGTGAATACGAATAATACTGCTCGTATCCTACTTCTAGGTAGATATATACGTGTACTTATTGTTTGGACATCGCATTGCACTCTGATGATGTTTTATCAAAAGTCCGTTTCTGGTAGAAGATGTGAAGGAGTTTGTACTGTAGTAGTAGGCAGTTTGTTGCCTCATAGGGAGGGGTAGCGGGGGTGCAAGGTGTCGTCGGTGCTGAGATACTCGTCCATCACAATATCATGATGAGTCCCTTCATTCCTTCCTCCTTGCTGTCGCTCACACCCCATCAAGAGCACACATACTGTACCTGGTATATATATCTAGACTCCAGTACATGGTTATATATGCAGGTGTAGGGGGGATGATAAATTAATTTTGCGCAAGAGGGAAAGTAATGTCTAGGGGACAGAAACCAAGGGGGGTAAAAGTTAGCACACCATCAGGTATCATTCACCACGCAATGCTACCGGGTAAAAATCGTGTTTGTTTGTAAGAAATGCCTATTATATTCTCCAACACAGACATCATTTTCTACCAACAAAACAGCAGTAAAACACTACGTACCAGGTACACAGCAGTAGTTAGTGTGGTGGCAATAGTACAGCTTGTTTTGTGTCGGGCTTTCAAGTTAATTAAGAAAAAAAGAAGGTTTCGGCACTTACTTGCTTATCTCTCGAATTGGTGGGTTTGTTCGCTTCTTGGCTTCTTGAGTGAGCCTTCCAAGCCTATACCGTTACAAGAGCCTGAGAGAATCCAGTGATACACCCCTACGTATTGCCTACCGGTAGAAGATAGGACCAAATATTGTGAGTTAAAATGGGAAAACATATAATACCTGGTAGGTTTTTGAGTACACCGTAGGTTCCCTATTGAGGGCCATTTTTATCGAAGCCATAATTTTCCAAAAATTCCAAAAATTCCAATATTTGTTTTCGCGCAATTTTCTATACCTACCTGGTGGTAGTATTCTTTAGCGATGCCGCCGATCATTCAATGTAGTAAGAATCGGATTTGGATGAGGCCTCCTGCTCCGGCGGAGGGCCTCGCCCGGGATAAACTCCGCGCTGAGTGCGCTCTCAGCGCGGGGTCTCTCCCTGGAATTGAAAATGACCGTGTAGAAAAAGACTACTACTACTTTGTAAGCTTGTAGGGTGGGTGGGAAGGTCTGTATTTTTCCTGCACCTATTACACGATTTTACTATAGTATTATTATTATCTTTGCCATCCGACAATGTGTAGCATGATCTTCAGCGTTGATCACTCATAAAACTCCCAAAAGCAGAAGACCACGGAAACCAAGGAAACCTATGCGTACAGTCTAACACCCTTCTATGTCTGCTTCCCGCCAAGATTTATCCACAATACTCCATTTGTTGTCCTTGCTCCCTCCTTCTTCCCAATATGCCCTCTTTACGTTCAATACTTAAGTCCTAAGCCGCATCTAAGCTCCATCCCCACGCCATCGGTGTGGGTCTGTCATCCCTCCCCCCCCTACTCCTCCTCGCTTCCTGGCGGCCCCTGAGCTGAAGTTTGAAGCGTGAAACCCTCCTGGAAATGGCGACCTGTGTGGTCACCGAGACGATTTGCAACAGGCGTTCTTTCACCACCCCTTTTATTATCATTATTATCTTTGCCATCCGACAATGTGCAGCATGAGGATGAGCTTCAACGTTGATCACTCATAACATTCCCGAAAGCAGAAAACCACCGAAGCAAAGGAAACCTATGCGCAAAGTCTAACATCCTTCTATGTCTATACTATGTACCGCATATAATACGCAAGATAACACAAACATCCTCGACCGAAATGCGAAGCAAGAGTTACTGTAGTACGTAGTCGCTGGCTTTTTCCTGTGGGCAGCGGGGAGAGGGAGAGCGCAACACTTTTACAACTATACTACTACTACTACTACTACTACTACTACTACTACTACTACTACTACTACTACTACTACTACTACTACTACTACTACTACTACTACTACGGTACAAAATATAATGGGCATCGACTCGTTGAGGCCTCTCTTTAAGTGCGTACTGGGTGGAGTGTACTAATTATAGTGTGGGGACTTCCTTGGGTCGATTGCGCCCGTTAAGGGGCAAGCAAGAGGGGCACAAAAACAAGAAGAACATGCACGTCGCCAACCGACATATTCGCCTTTCCCCAACGTTTCTGTTTGTGGAACTCTCAACGGTCCTCGGGCTAACATAAAGTAAACGCAGGGGGGCAGGGGGGGCGTGACAGGGTATGCATGTATGTACATATGTGTATATATGTATGTATGCATGTATGCATGTATGTGTGTATGTATGATATGGGCGGCCGTCGATCGGCGGGGCATCAAATCTGGCAGTGATTTTTTTTTTTTTTTGTGATTTTGGTAAAAATAGGATGATCAAGCAAGGGCGATCAACAACGACGATCACATGGGAGCGACCATTCGAACGATCGAACGGACGGATGTCATCAAACGTACGTATAGGTTCGTTGTCTGGGTACTGGATTACCGGTAGGTTACGATAGTATTAGAATATACCGTAATACTTCGTATGAATAGTAGTATACTTAAAATTGTTGTATGAATGGTGCGGATGATAGCATGCGCACTGGCTGGATAATATGATAGTACTCGTATATATGTATGCAGCATTTATGTTTGTTTGGCTTGCCGTCTATTTGCCAGTCAATGTACACACGAAGTATATATACGAGTATATATACATACGCGTTCACAACACATAATAATGATCACAATAATCATAATGCACATACATACCTATAATACGCTATTACGGGAGACCATAGTAAATAGGACCTCCGTCACATACAAAAACCTATATATTTACCTATTTTTACTAACAATATTTGGTCCTATATACTATAGTCCCCCGTAATAGCATAATTTATTTGCCATCATCTGTCGTAGCACTTGTTCCAATCATACATACTTACGTATGTCCATGTTTAACCTCTCGCGATGCAATGTATTTAATCGAGTAATACTATTTTAAGCATAACTTTACACCGCTGTTGTAATTCTATTATCATGCTGCAATCCGACAATCAATGTGCAGCGTGCATTAATTGCTAAAAAAGGACGAGGAAGGCGCAAAAATAAAGACGCGTATAAGCAAGAACGACATCCCAACCCAATTGACGCACACAACAAGGCGCCCGAACCAAAACGCCGCTGCATCTCATCCACCCGTCAAACTGAACCATCCCCTAACTTTCCAACCAAAAAAATAATCGACCAAAAACCCGCTGTTCATAAACAAACAAGGCTGGTTTCTAACTTGCTTTATCATTATCCAGTATCGCTCTCACCTACGCTACTAGGTTTACTACTGGACAGACAGGTCCCCCCCCCCCTCCCCTGCATAATGTGGGGATGGAAAATGCCTTTTTGTGGGGACATTGAACAGTGTAGTACCAAATCCCACAAGGTTACGACAATCCTAATCCTTCAATTCGGCATACATGCATGTCTAATAATAATGGTGTGCTACATGTTTGTTTAATGTCTCCACAAAGTTTTTTGTACGCCCACCATGTGCAAAGGGGGTGTCCAGGCCACCTACTAACTAAGTACTGCTGCTGCTGTTGTTGTTACCGTTTCCATTGCCTGAAAGCTCCGCTACCCCTTCCCCTTTGCCACTACCGTACCAGGTACGCTGTAGCCATGACAACAACTTTTGTTTCTTTGCATGCCTCCCCCGGTGCTATGTCGTCGGCACAGCAGCATGCGCTCCAACGCCGTATAAATATATCGTACTTGCAGAACAACTATACTCGCAAATTCAGAAAAACAAGAAAGCCACTTATTCCAGAGAAACGTAAGCCTGTTCTTATACCTAGGACCATTCGTGTCGAATAATTATGGCCTTCGTCCTGACTTTCCTCCTTTTTCTTGAAATAAAAAAGAGGAAAATGGGGAATTATTTCCTAATTCAGGCCCTACGCATCTGCAACAAAAAACGAATCCGATAACCCGTGACCCGTGACCGTCCCGAGATTCTGAGACAACCATCGCCGAAGCGACGCTTACTTTGATTGGGCCAGACATGTTGTTCTCAGTAAATCGGCATTTGACAAACCGCATGTTATACACTGGTTGTAACGCCGTAGTAGCACCTTGCGGCTGTTGCTTGCTCGCCATAATCGACCATGGCATCGGTCCCTGACTCGGTAGGCTACTCATTATTTTTGTGCAGCAAAGTAACCATATCCAACACGACCCCTCGATGGAGGCGACATGGTCAGACTTGCTACATACAGTATTCAGCTACTAAATTGGATTTCCCAACGACTTGGTTCTTATAGCATGTACCCGAGCTCGATACTCACTGCACGTGTCAACTGTAAGCTGTTCCGTGGTGATTTCTCCGAAAGTTCTAAAAACCAATATTTAATCGTGGGTTGGTGTACTTGCCTGCATTATCCGCGTATGTGTATGTGTGTTTTACGTCTGTTGCTATAACATGACATCTTGAAACAAAGTTTCACTCCCTACTCCTTTGCCGCGTCGAAACAACCTCGGCCCTCCTGTTTCGCTTTGGAGGGGTGATCGACTCTTCCAAAGTTTAAGGCAACAGCTATTGCTGGCAACGAAAATGGAATGCTATTGCTGTGACGGGTCTGAAACACGAGCGGGCATGCAAACAACAAAAACCATCACACACACCGCCCTTGCAACCCGCGCGAGTCTCGCTGTACAACACACCAGACAAACAGACATCATACCTGATACTCGACACGAGAATACACCGTACGCTAAATATACCGTTACGCGTCGTAGGTTTTCTTTCTGAAAGGATACCAATCAGTGCACCGGCATTGCAATACCCTACACACAGCAGTTTGCTTCTGACACACAATCCACAGCAGTCCCATGGTGTTGCAGTGCCCACAGGGTGGATACACAGTTGCTCGAGGAAAATTAGGTTTACGTTAGCGAGAGGCAATGTGTATTGCTGCTAAGTTCGCAACTGAATCTCAAGAAATTGAGAGTACTACGTATTTCAACGATCAATTTGTTGACCAGGAGAAATACAAGTAACTTTTAATGACAACCTACCGCACAAGGAAGACGTGTGGGTCTACAGTATACAAAACAAAAATTGCCGTCAAGCTGGTGCGACTCCAGGCGACGCATACATTTTCCTGGCGACCCGGAAGATGATTGCACAGCGAGCCTAGGAATGATGATCGCCCAGTCCCAAACGACTATGATGTTCAGCGACCCCAGAAGCGATGTTCCAGCAGTCCTAAATAATCGGTTATGATGCGGTAGTTCCAGGAGACGTTTCTGGCAATCCCTAACGATGATACTACTGTGTGGCCCGATCGCGAAAGACACTCCGATGACCGTACTACGTCGCTGTCGCGGCGTCTCCGTAGACCCCGCCGGCAGTACCAACGAACGTGCTGCAGAAAGAAGCGACTCCCCAAATTTGCATTTCAGGCGAATCCCAAGCGCGCATATATGTTTGCATAGATCCCGTGAAATGTCTTTCCTGTGATCGAGCGTCGAGACGAACCCTCGTGACGATGACGCCTTGGCGGTCCCTGTTGCTTTTTCACATCAACAACAAAAGCCTATGGAAGCGATCCCGTGAAACATATTCCCAGCGACCCCTCGTTGAGGCGACCCCTCGTGACGATCACGCCCAGGCGATCCCTGTTGCACGTTCATGAGCTAGAATCTGAAGCCCTTGTCGAAATTGTCGTCGAGAACAACGGGTGCTTGATTTTTCGGTGCCACCCAGGCGGTGGTTGGGGGTTAATCACAGTAACCGTGTGCGCGTGAGCCCGGTGTGTGAGGGCAGGGCCCCTTGCACGCATGCAGCCCTTGACGACGATGTGCTGCATGGTCGTCGTGTTCTGAGCAGCTCACCACTTCTGCCCAGCGTCACCCCCTGGTCCAACATTTTTCTGGCCGGGCGGGCTTGTTTCTTTTGACGTGGACCTTCAAGGCGAGATGCAGTTGCTTCTCCTGTCATAATGTCCTGCCTTGCCGCAGTTGTGGCGTGTGATGGAGCTGGAGTCGGACGGTTCTCCTCTTTGTTGTAGCGGTCATGGCTGTGCCATTCCCAGCGCTTCTACCCGTCTTGCTCCGCGACAGCCCACCCAGGTAGAAATCTCCCAGAATTCAGCCGTCATTCCTCTCGCACGCAGCGCTATGTATCCGCAATCGATTCGACGGGCGCCCGTGCATTCGGACGCGGATTTTACGCACAAACGTTTGCACTCCTAGACCAGCAGCAGCAGCAGCATGGTGAGTGAAGCAGCAGCGGTTTCGAACGAGGCAGGTTACGGACGCGAAAGAAAGCTGCTATGGTATGTTCTGAGTTTTTTTACGTTGCAGGGCTCAGCCCGAAACTTGCAGGAGCAGAGCCACTATTATAGTCATAAATACTACGTGCGGTAGGTTACAGTAGTAGCAGATTCTCCCTGCTTGATATAGGACAACGTTCTTGGCAGCTCTGTGGAGAGTCGTCAGTGCCCTTCGCAGAAGAAACTTCAGATGACGATGCTCCTGGCAGCTCTGTGGAAAATAAAATTGTCGTTCTTCGCAGCAGCTGCAGCTCCATCCAAAAAATCGACGATCCTGTCAGCTTTGTGGCAGCTCACACGGACGCAGCATCTTAGGACCTAAGTCAGAGTCTTTCCTCATCAATCCTAGTGGTTTTCAGCTCTGCACTGCATACCAAGATGGCGACTCATAACCTATTAACGGGATCTCCGCATGAGGCGTGTGGTGCGGCTGTTGAGTCCCGTCGGGTCCACCCCATTATTTCACTTTTTGTACATCGTGTCCCGCCACTTATGACAAAATTAATTAATCCACACTACAGCAGTAGCTCAAGTAATGATTCATACAATCATTCCTTTCATCCACCCCTCCCCCTTCATATATACGAAGTATTATTTACTTTCATAGAAGTGACAATGGAAGTAATTTGTACTTCCGGGGAATATTTATTTTACTTCCATGGAAATGAAGAACTTCCATGGAATGGAAGTAAAATAAAATAAAATAAAACTTCCACGGAAATGAATAAGTAAAAACACTTCCTTCCATGGAATTTTTGTTATTTCCATGGAAGTATTTTTTACTTCCACGGAAGTTGACGGCCTTCACAACCAAGTTCCGTGGAAACTGCAACTAACTTCCACAATAGTCCACCGACTTCCATCACTTCCACCAGCTCCCGAATAAATCATTACGTCCATGGAAGTAAATGTGGAAGTAATATTTTACTTCTAGGGAAGTTGGTTTACTTCCATGGAGGACGTGAGATGTATTATTTGTTTGACTTAATATGTCAAATATAATAAATAGTACTTCCATGAAAGTAAAATTACTTCCATGGAAGTAAAACATTACTTCTATTTTTGCTTCTACGGAAGGAAGTAAGATATTACTTCCATGGGAATGTTTTTGCTTCCTCCATGGAAGTGATCAAATTCTTACATGGAAGAAGTTTTGCTTCCATGGAAGCTTACATGGACGTGGCTGTGGACGACCGGTGAGGTGCATGGGATCAGGGTGGCTGGTGGGCCTCCGCAGCTCCGAACATCCCTAATTTCGTTCCGACCTCCAACATTCCAGTGTATGCAGTAGTTTGAATAGGCAACGCGGTGGTTAAATGAGGAAACACCCGCGTGGCGGACGATATGTATGTACGGCAGGCTGACACGTGACAGTGGACATTTCATTTGACAGGTGGGCAGAAGGTTTGATTTTGATATTTTTCTTTGAGAGAGACACTTAGAAGTACCAAAGGTGATGCTTTTGTTGTGGCTTCAGGAATTTCCGCAAACACAGACAGGGAGATTTTCCCACCTCGAGAATCTATAACATAATCTCCAGCGTCCCGACAGGGAGCCTTCCACAGCCCAGTTTATGCCCATACATCGGACCCTCCAAGTAACACTGTTCCGGTCAGTCGCTACGCTGCAACGTGTTAAGTCCTGGCGCCGTCGCGCTGGAACAGCCCCCCTGGCTGACGCATAAAGATCACCGGGACAAAACGGGGGTCCCGTTTAACGTCCGGTAACGGCTACGTTACACCTCCCTCAGGGCTCCATACCTCGCCTCCTGTCCGACGCATTTCTATCGTCGGCCCAAAAGCGGGCATTCCCTGCCATCAGGTGTCACTGTGGCGGGACGGCGAGGAGGAGAGCGCCCACGCTGTCACCGGGCTATGACCGGGATGCCCGCTTTGCGTCGTAGCTATCCGTCGGGCAGGGGGAGTGTTGCGTGGGGCGGGCGCTAGGATACTGAGATGCACCACGGCTGTCCGAACCAGCGTCACGTGGAGGCCCGTTTTGACCCGACGATAGTTATGCGTCGGGCAGGGGGGGTGTTGCAGTGGGCTGTAAGCCAGAGGTTAATACTGTGATGCGTAAGCGACTGTCGTGGCCAGTGCTACGCGGAGGGTTCAACTTTAAACGGGGGTCGAGCTGTACGAAGCTCCCCGCTTGAACGATGGAGGTTGAGGATAGGTTTCCGGTATCGGAACGCCATCATCCTTGTGGAACGCCGAATGAAGGCCTAAAGCGGAGCTTCTGCCGAAGTTGGACTAGCCTGGTTTTAGTTAAAAACCACTCCCAATTGAAGGATCAAAGTCATACCCCATGTTTACTGTTCAGTGATATATCAATTTGTCATGTGTCCACCTGTCTGTTGCCCGCTATGCGCTTGGCTTACGCTTAACCAACGCACTACGCGTCCAACATCGGACACTCGGGCTATTCGAGAGCTCTGGCACGAGAGCTTGGTTAGCCTTTCGAGAGGCAACTCTACCATCTCCATCGAACTCCAACCAGCAATGAGTTGAGCCCTCTCTCGGGATTGGCCCGAGAGGCGGACGCTGCTGTAACACAGGTGCACATTTCCCCGCAAACAGCCCTTCATGCCGCCCTGCGCCCGCTGCCGATGGGAAGCCTCATCCCATTATCTTGGGTCCTCCGGCACCTCGCAGCCCCGCTGGTCACTTCGCTGAGACTATTCTTCTCTTAGTCCCCGTCCGAGTACCGTGCCCGCCAGTACGGCGCCTGGAAGTTGTATACACGTCCCACAACAACTCGGCTCGCTCTGTCAGCGCCCACTTACGGCATCCCGGTCACGGCCCGATAGCAGTGCGCGCCTTCCATCCGGCAGATCGTCCGTTCTCCTTCGGTGCCCCGTTGTTGCAACAACACCACCAGCCGTGGGTTGCGCAGACGAGCAAACATCACGGAATAAAAAAGGCTTCCAAGCCTCCAAGCCGACGGCGGTGGTGGGGGAGGCGTTCAGGAGAATGTTTTGTGGTTTCTGCATATTTGCACAAACAAATGTTGTTACGCTGTAGTGCAGCGCCAATGCAATTAAATGCCATGCTGTTCCCCAGTGTACTATTTGTGTTTTGGCTATGTAGACAGTCGTACGAGCGACTTGGCATATACCGTCCCCAGCAGCAGCAGGAAATGCTGCAGCAGCTAAGCAGTATTTTGATGTTGGACAGTCGCACGAACAACTTCCCATATCTCCGTGTAATGTGCCAGGTAGCTGTGCATACTGCTCCTCCCATCTGCCTTATATACTCGCACGTCGTACAATTGCTATGTTTTTTATCTAGAAAATAAGCTGATCGTTCGTGCGAGGTCGTAGCTGATCCCAAAAAGACAAACTCGGTGCTCGCCGCCGAGGGGCAATCATTCACGCTCGTCGACAGGCAGCAAGTGTACGCGGTTTACAGGGATCTCCCGAGTAGCTGGGGGTGGGCGCTTGTAGTGCGTGTATCGATGGTAACACATGTCGAAAGGTGCTCGACGTGAGATCGTGAATCGAGGAATCGCAAGCTCGTTTAGAGGCTCTTTAATAGCCAAATCGCGTCGCTAAAGCTACAAGGCATTAGAGAAAGGCGGGAATTGGCGCAGGCCACCTGTCTGGGTGTTGGCTATTGCTACGACTCGTAGCCGTCTGGGGGTCGCGATCGTTCTGGGTCGGGTTGGCGGCAAAATTTGAAAATGTTTGGAGAGAGTCATGCCTGGGGCGAATTTGAATGGACTGAAGAAAGAGTGCTTCAGACAGACAAAAACATAAAAATGTGTTTCCCCAAGCAAACTGGGAAACTCACTGGTATTACGTAGAGCCCATCACACCCCAGAGGTAGACCCTTTTCTCTGGTGTCTATAACGACTTTTCTGCAAAGTCTCGCGGACTTATCCCTAACAAATACCTGGTATGTAGTATAGATGTAATTGTTTACAGCAGTGTGTATGTGTAGGAATACATATACTATATTTTCCGTTAGAAGAAACAAGATCCAACAGTCCAATAACACAACACAAACACCTGGTGAAACACCGGCATTCAGTACCCATTCATCACGCGACCAATGGTACCGGAGAAACAAGAAAACATGATATTCGGAAACGGGGGGGGGGGGGGGAGAAATCAGGAAAACCTTAGTAGTATGAATGTAATATACACTTCGTATATATTAGTGATATATGGCACTCAGTCGTGCTCCGGGGCACCCCAAAACTCCATGCAACTGCACGAGGCAATATTTCCTTCCGGCAAAAGACAACAAAACAGTACAAAGCCCTACCACCTTAAGAATATATTCTGTCACCTAACCACCACCTCACCACCTCACCACCAGCCACCACCACCATCACCACATTGTCTCCACGGATCTACAATCAATCGAACTAAACTACGAAGTCAAAATACCAAGTAATACAACGACGACGACGATGGTGATGGTAACAAACGTTTTGAGGAGGAAAAACAAAGACGCACACAAAACACAACCACTGGGTCGGAACAACGACCTTATCGCCTCCACCGCAGTATTCCGCTTGTCGCCACCACCACCACCGCCGCCGCTAGCTGCTAGTGGTAGTGGTGGAAGTGGTGGTCGCCTTTCTTCGCGGTGTGTGTGGGGGATGTGTGCACTACTAATAATAGGGGGGGGGAAACACAACAGGTACCACCAAGAGACTACCGCGTTGTTGATATAAATACGACCTAGAGTTCTACATTTACGTGTACGTATAGCATGTATGTATGTTGCGTGTCCTCCTCGAAATAAAGAGCTTACAACGCCCCCTCCCCCCACCTTCCTCCGGCCCGTCCACTCTTCGCCCCCCCCCGCCCTGAGAGTGTTTGCCCCATCTTTGCGAGCCTTCAGTGATCATCGCGAAAATACCGAAACTAGTTCAAGTCCCCCCCCCCCCCCCCGGCGCATTTTAGAAAACTCTTCGCCCCCCCCCGCCCTGAGAGTGTTTGCCCCATCTTTGCGAGCCTTCAGTGATCATCGCGAAAATACCGAAACTAGTTCAAGTCCCCCCCCCGCCCCCCGTCGAATTGAAAGAGCAAAAGCACAAACAAAGATGCGCGGAGACATTGACGAGGAGGACGACGGTAACCGCGAAAGGCGAAACGAAAAAACAAAGGTAGAAGGAAAGCAAGGCCAAGGCACCCAAGACCAAGAAGAAGAATCACCAAGAAGGATCCACGTATGTATGTATGTACCTGGTATGCAGTAAGCGAAAAAGTTACAGCTACTCGTATATATTATAGCTCATCAAGATAGGACAGATTCAACATAGGACAGGTTGAGGGAGAGGTCGTCGGCCGTCGCCCATCATTTCCACACCCCCCACCCGCCCTCCTCCGGGTCCCGAACAGACACAGGAGGAGCCATCATCATCACGCCCCCCCCTCCTTGCTTCCCCTTCATTCCTTCCTTCGTTAATGTGTACGTACGTAATAAAAACGCTTCGTGCAGGGTTTCCGCAACGCCTGGGTACTGACTGGCTGGCCTCCGCCTCTCCATGTTTCCGTGTTCCGATCACACATTACGTATAACGCGACGGTGAAAAAAATCACCCCACCATCATGGCTATGATCACTCATCATAAATATCAATGGCTCTTCATGGGTCACGATCCGTTCCGACCCGGCCCGACTCGACCCGACCCTCGGGCCAGGAAGATATTGAAATATCACGGGCCGGGTCGGGCCGCGTCGGGTCAGGTCAGGAGGTTTTCAAGCTCTCACAGGTTGGGTCGACGGGTCGGGCCATCATTTCCCGACCTGGCCCGCGAGGGTTATAACCAGACTCATGAAAGGCCTTGCAGCAAAAACCACTCCCTGATCCCGTGGCACACTTTGCCCCCAAAGTGTGCCGTTCTTAGCTTGACGGGCCCGCATATGGAGTGGAAGGGGGGGGGAGAAATAAAGAGAAGAAACAGAAAAAAAGAACGATACAGCATGCCAGCATCAAGCCAAAAAAACATGACGCAAAAAAAATATAATAAAAAACTTAGCAGTGGCGTAAGATAACAGCCGGGGGGGGGGGGAAATACTTTTATTTTTGCTTAGGGTCGACGAAACAAGACCAAAGACCAACGGCAACATAAAAGAAAAAAAGAAAAAAAGAATAGAAAAAACGAACCCAACGAACGAACGAACAAAACGTAATTATTCATACTCATCGCATCAAAAGAAGCCGGAAAAACGAAACAAGAAAATATTAAAAAGCAATTACATCGAGACGTGAACCGAACCCCGAGCATAATCGAGAACCGAACACGAACCGAACAGAAATCGAATGGAACCGAACCGAACCGATTTCCATCGAACGAACCGAACCGATTGCCATCGAACGAACCGAACATAGTCGAACCGAATCGACGCCAACAGAGGAACAAACGAAACAAAAAACCGAACACCTAGAGCGATCCACGATACAAATATATTTCTCTCTCTGGTAGCGCCCCCCCCCCCCCCCCCCCCCCCCCCCCCCCCCCTCCCCTTCCCCTTCCCACGTAATGCGGCTTCAGTGGCAAAACGTGCGTGTGTGCGTGCGTGAGAGTCACGGCGTCATCTCGCTCGTCGTCTCGATCTTCTTTTTTTTTACTCGCTCTCTCTCGCCTCGTCAAGCGAGATCGCTCGCTCGCTCGCACGGTCGCGGCACGCAAAACACCACTTTCCATGAAAACCCTCTCGCAAATCGCTTAAAACTATGTTATCATGCTCCCAGAACACTCCCACAGTACGTATGATAGTGCTCAAAACATTCCCACTGCTTCCCCTCAAAAAAACTCGTCGAAATATTAAAAAAACAAAAACACAAAAACACAAAAACAAAACACTCGATTTATCTCAAAAAAACAAATCGCAAATGTTTTTAAAACACCTCTCGAAATGCTCATCAAGTAAGCAACCCACTCCCGAACCCACACACTCGCAAAGCGCTCAAAACATTCGGAATGCTCATCATAAAGAACACTCGCAAAAACGCCCCCGAAACATTCGCAACAAACGCTCAAAACATTCAATTCGCAAGTGCGCTCCATCAACCCAACCGATCCCCCCCCCCCCCCCCACGCCCCAAATCCAAACCATCCTCATCACCCCCTCTCCCACCATTAGCCACCACCACCATCACCGCTACCATCACCACCTCTACTCTCCCCCCGCGAGCGGCTGCACCGCCTGAACTGTGGGAGGGGTGTTGCTCGCGGTGCTCGTCGAGTCTCCAGCGTCGTCGCTGGCTCCTGCGTTGGAGGTGGTCTTAATGGTGTCGTCGTCGTCGTCATCTTCATCTTCATCTTCATCGTCATTGTTGCTGTTCAGGCCCGAGCCGCTGCTCCACTGCGCCACCCTCTGCGCGACGATCCTCTTCCCCTGGTCCACCCCCGAAGGAGGCGGCGGCGCCCGGCCCCTCGCTTCCGTCGACCTTCCCCTCGTCGTCCTTGTTCCCGCTCCCGCTCCCGCCCCGGCTCCCACCCCAACCTTAACCCCCGCCGCCTCTGTCGTAGCTGTTGCTGGGGCGCTACCGGCGCTACCGGTGCTACCGGCGCTAGCACCGTCGCCATCGCTACCGCTGCCGCCGTCGCCACCACTGTGATTGCTGCCCTCATGCACACCGTTCGGCAACGCTACGTCCGTGTTGGTGGTGGTGGTGGGAGTGGCGGTGGTAGAGGCGGCGGGGGCGGTGGCGGCGGTGGAGGTGGAGGCGGCGGTGTCGCCGCTGGTCTGCTGCGGGTCGAGGAGGTTGAGCGCCTGCCCGAGCAGCTTTCCCAGCGCTCGGCGCGCTTGGACCCCCGCTTCTTCTGTGTTGTCGGATTCCTGTTTTTGTTCGTTCGTGTTTGTTGTTGTGGTGGCCGTTGTGGTTGGTGATGTTTGCCGTGGGGGGACACACGGCGACACACACAGCGGAAATAAAGAAACAAGCGTGCGCGCGATAAAAAAGAGCGGGCGATAAAAAAAAGGGGGCAAGAGAGGGGGGTAAAGGATGTCGTGAGTAAAAGGGGGGATTTTGCGCGTCCCCTCTCACGGGGTGACTCTGCTTTCGCCACTATATACTGCAGATATACTGCAACACAGCCTACTGCTTTACATTGAAACCCCTCTACCAACGCCAAAAATGTCCATATACTTTTTAAGTAGTTTTCCATCCAAAAAAGTGGTTTTAGTTGCAAGGGGGCTATTCTACTCTTTTATCAAGTACGTCGTTCCCATTAACGGGGTTCCCATTGTAAGGGCGTTATCTTGCTCGAAATTTACGTAGTTCCCTCACCCCCCAAAACACAAAATATTCATGTGAAAGATGGCTTTTTACCGCCCGCCGTGTGACAGCAACACCGCTCGCCCCTTCCTACAGGGAGTGGGACTGTGTTACCAACCGAGCCAGACGGGGGAAAAAAACGATCACCGTGGTGGCGTGTCGGCGTGCGGTTCATCACTGCTGCTTTGCCTTGTNCGTCCCCCCCCCCCCGATACTGATCACAAGAGCCAACGCAACACGCCCACATGGCCCCACCCACCCACCCACCTCACTCCCAACCACCCACCAAAGAACAAATCAGGAAGCAGAGCAGAAAGAGGGAGCTTCGCCGCCGACGCCCTTCAAAAAAGGAGTGACCCGTGTGAGTTTTGTTTTAGGTTGATAATAGTAGTGTAGATAGCATCCAAAAAACGCAACGCCGTCCTCTTGTCTGGTGTTCTATTCCCGGCGTGGGGCTTCGGCTGCCGTCTGGCTTACGTAACGGCACCACACGAGACTATGACTCCTTTTAGTTCGTACGAAGGTACCTGGTATGATAGACGAGTAACAGCAATGGTACCTCTCTTATAGTGCCGGTATGCGCTAGGGGAGTACCCGCCCAACAATACCGCCACTGATACTATAGCGCGGGCCAACCGGCGAACTATAGTAGAAACTGCCCGCATTATAGCCACACTGGTTGAGTCCCATTCTGCTGTAACCAGCGGAATTTCACAAGTCACATATAAAGCTTGGCAAAGCCGGCACTAGCGTACTCAAACTGGGTACTATAGAGGACCCAGCTATATACGGACTAAACGTACGTTTCGTGGCCATGGTGCGGTACGTGTACGTAAAAAAACACACACCACAACGAATGGTTACGATCCTCCCTCGGAGAGGCTGCACCCTCGTCACCCCACCCACCCCCCACCCCACCCCTACTACAGAAATCAGAATTAGAGGGTCCGCTGCCGCCTTGTCTTGCGTATGAATCATACGTGAACATGAACAACATATTCCGCGCAACGGGAGCAGCGTTTTAGCAATTTCACTATATTAGTACTCGCAGCAAAATCACCCTGAGCTATGCGGAAGCGTACGGATAATAGCAACGAATCAAGATTTGCGCAAAAAGAGAGAGAGAGATGGAGGCAAAAGGTAGAGACGAAGTAAAAAGCGAAAATAAAAATAAAACCAAAACAAAGGAAGAAGGAGTGTGTCGGTTGGTTTGGGAAAACGAGAAGAAACCTAACCTAACTACTGGACTTAGCTGCACTGTGCAGGTATATAGAATGCAAAGACATTTTGTCCATTGTGAGCGATGCAGCCTATGTCCTAGGTTCTCGGAAACTCAGAGCCAAACTTTACTGAGCTAACACCCTGAGAGCGGTCTCTGCCCCCCCCCCTCGTCATACGGACGACGGCCGTGCACGACATGAGTACACCCCTCTCCCCCCCGCATGGTATACTACTTAGGCGGTCATTGCATGAAACTATAGAGTACCCTCCCCTCGCCTGCTTGGAAGGCTAGTGTTGGTTGAAGCTCTACTGAACTACTAAATAAATACTATAAATATTTCATACCGCTAACCGTACCGTCCCATACCATACCGTAGCGCACCATACCGTACAATGCCACACCGCACCACGCACTGGTTTCGACAAACACGACCACCACCACTGTTTTTTTTTTTTTTCTCCCGCTCCAATCGCACACACGCTGTTTTCCGCAGCCACATAAAGCGAACAATCGATCGAGAGCGAGGGAGGGAGGGAGGGAGAGCGAGCAAAGAGAAGCTCCGGTTGCTTCTGGAAAAGCCTAAAAAACATGGTCAAAACGACCGGAGGAGGCGTGTGGTAGGGGTGTTGACAGGAAAGAAAAAAAAAACAGCCACTATCAATGATCACGCTCAATAGGGCGGCGTGGGGTAAAAAATAAGCATTCAACGAGAAGTCCGCCCCCCGCCCCCCCCCCCCAGGTGCTTTCCGTCTCGAAAGGGATGCGTGGTCAAATGTCAAATGACTAGGCAAGCAACAAATGAGTACCCCCCCCCGCCCCCCCCCCCGTACCCCCCAGCCTCTCACTATTCCTTGCGATTTCCAAGAGACAAAACAAGAATGAACCATAGGGCGACGTTGTAATTAATTGAGAAAGACACTAAGGATTATAAAGGCGGGATACTATAGGACATATACATACTGGAAATGTATTATGTAAGTACTTAGGTGCTAAAGCATGTTCCATACTCCACGCTTTCCAAACCCAACCTTTGCTCTCGGTATTACTCCTCGCTTCCAAACCCAACCTTTGCTCTCGGTCACCCCCTCACCTCATCTGCTTTTACATGGTACAACCTCGAAACGAAGAAAAAAAACAAAAAAGCAGAGAATAATGAAGTGGACGAGGATAATGATACAAAACACACGCCGGTGCTCTCGTTACATAAAAAAAGGGGGGGGGGGTGGGGGGGGACTCATTTTCCGGTCTCCACCCTGTACGCTCAAAACACGCAATGGAGACACGGGGAAACCCCCACAACGGGAAAAAAATCCGCAGCCCCAACCAACCGAGAGACCATGTAGTCGCCCCAACCCATGCATGCACGTAACGGGCGAGGCGGCCAAGTAAAAATTTCCCCCGAAATTGTGTTTTTTTTTTTTCGTTTGTATATTTTTATTTTGCTGCTGCTGCTGCTGCTGTTGCTGCTGGCCTACTGGTTACATGTTACAAATAAACGCACGGAGGGAGACGATTTCCCCTTCCGGCAAAGAATGTTACGGGCCGAGTCACACGGTATAGACAGAAAATGAGAACAGGCCATCCCTCACTTTTCTCTCCGCCCGCGGGCACCCTCCACCTCCCCCCAACTTAGGGCCAACGAAAATGCAAACCCACGAACCCAATTCCAGTGCACAACCGAGACTCGTAGATGCTCAATCCGGCACGCCTACCTTACTGCAAGTTAGCATCGAGTCGCCGGCAAAGTGCATAAGGTACGTAACTCCGCGAGTCTATCCGCTTCCCGGCTTCATCTCATCAGAGCCACGCGGATCAAATTTTTTGTCCGTATATTTTTTACTGCTATGTTTTGGCTACCGTACGAAGTACGACTAAATTTGGAGAAAAAACGAAAAACGGAAAAGGGGAAAAACAAGAAAAAAATATATCGGGGGTGGTTCGGCGGGGGGGGGGGAGAGCAAAAATACAGAACTACGGAAGGAAAAAATTAATAAAGCAAAAAAAGCCAAAAAAGGAAGAAAACAAATAAAACAAAAACAATAAGTTTCATACGAGGTTATGAAATCAATTCCCATCCCATCGGCCACAATCTCCCCACCCATAATCCTCCCGCGTCTTTCATTCACCGGCAAAATCGACCAACACTCAAAATCACTCAACTCATCAAATCTTCGCCGAGATGTATACCCACTTCGTTGATTTTGCGGTCGGCGTGTTAATTCACCAGCGACCCTAGTTCAAAAACCGACCGATCACCAAAAAAACACAAGAAGAACAGAAAACCCGGCAAAACAATCTCAACCTACCTTCCCTTCCCTTCCTCACCCGCCGCCCGGCGCCCCACCACCGATGAAACACTTAGAAAATAGAGAAATAGTGACGGCTTACAACCCAGCAAATAACAACAAATCGGTAAAGCTTTAGGTGACAAAAAACAAAAAACAAAAACAAAACACAAAGTACATGGCGAAAACCAAGCAAGCATGCCCACGACTAAAAAGGCTAAAAAGCTAGCGTATCGTTAGACGTAGTGCCCATGGCGGCTATTTACGGGCGCACGCGCGAGGGGGGGAAAGGGGCTGGACGGTGTGTGGTGTGCGTTTTTTTTTGTTTTCGCAAATAATTTCCGGAAAGTATCGGACGGTGGTGATGGTACAGTGGCGGTGGCGATTACAGCAGTGGTCATCATCATCCATCATCATCATCAGCACCATCATCATCATCATCATCATCATCATCATCATCATCATCACCCCCCCCCCCCCCACGCCCCAAATCCAAACCATCCTCATCACCCCCTCTCCCACCATTAGCCACCACCACCATCACCGCTACCATCACCACCTCTACTCTCCCCCCGCGAGCGGCTGCACCGCCTGAACTGTGGGAGGGGTGTTGCTCGCGGTGCTCGTCGAGTCTCCAGCGTCGTCGCTGGCTCCTGCGTTGGAGGTGGTCTTAATGGTGTCGTCGTCGTCGTCATCTTCATCTTCATCTTCATCGTCATTGTTGCTGTTCAGGCCCGAGCCGCTGCTCCACTGCGCCACCCTCTGCGCGACGATCCTCTTCCCCTGGTCCACCCCCGAAGGAGGCGGCGGCGCCCGGCCCCTCGCTTCCGTCGACCTTCCCCTCGTCGTCCTTGTTCCCGCTCCCGCTCCCGCCCCGGCTCCCACCCCAACCTTAACCCCCGCCGCCTCTGTCGTAGCTGTTGCTGGGGCGCTACCGGCGCTACCGGTGCTACCGGCGCTAGCACCGTCGCCATCGCTACCGCTGCCGCCGTCGCCACCACTGTGATTGCTGCCCTCATGCACACCGTTCGGCAACGCTACGTCCGTGTTGGTGGTGGTGGTGGGAGTGGCGGTGGTAGAGGCGGCGGGGGCGGTGGCGGCGGTGGAGGTGGAGGCGGCGGTGTCGCCGCTGGTCTGCTGCGGGTCGAGGAGGTTGAGCGCCTGCCCGAGCAGCTTTCCCAGCGCTCGGCGCGCTTGGACCCCCGCTTCTTCTGTGTTGTCGGATTCCTGTTTTTGTTCGTTCGTGTTTGTTGTTGTGGTGGCCGTTGTGGTTGGTGATGTTTGCCGTGGGGGGACACACGGCGACACACACAGCGGAAATAAAGAAACAAGCGTGCGCGCGATAAAAAAGAGCGGGCGATAAAAAAAAGGGGGCAAGAGAGGGGGGTAAAGGATGTCGTGAGTAAAAGGGGGGATTTTGCGCGTCCCCTCTCACGGGGTGACTCTGCTTTCGCCACTATATACTGCAGATATACTGCAACACAGCCTACTGCTTTACATTGAAACCCCTCTACCAACGCCAAAAATGTCCATATACTTTTTAAGTAGTTTTCCATCCAAAAAAGTGGTTTTAGTTGCAAGGGGGCTATTCTACTCTTTTATCAAGTACGTCGTTCCCATTAACGGGGTTCCCATTGTAAGGGCGTTATCTTGCTCGAAATTTACGTAGTTCCCTCACCCCCCAAAACACAAAATATTCATGTGAAAGATGGCTTTTTACCGCCCGCCGTGTGACAGCAACACCGCTCGCCCCTTCCTACAGGGAGTGGGACTGTGTTACCAACCGAGCCAGACGGGGGAAAAAAACGATCACCGTGGTGGCGTGTCGGCGTGCGGTTCATCACTGCTGCTTTGCCTTGTCCTTTCACACCCCCTCCATGAATATCGAGTACCCCCCCCCCCCCAATTTATCTCAACATACTAAATATGTATGTGTGTACAACACACTGATTCCAACTATCATAGTCGGTACCCGTACCTTTGTGTATGTGTGTACAAAGGAACTTGCGCAGGAGGCAGTCAGGCAGTCAGGCATGCCCGCCTTCCTGACACCCTATCTACTTACTCCTTTTTTATCCTTATTTTCTCACTTCCCTGCCTTATGCTCTTCGCTTCCCCTCCGCTTCCTTCCCTATATTCGTAGCCCATTTGATTCCCTTCCTTCGTTCCTTGATACGCAACCTCATCCCCTTTCTTCCTTTCTTCCTTCCTTGTACCCTCCCTTCCCTTCCCTTCCCTTCCCCATGCCGTATTCGCTTCCTTCTTTGCTTCCCCCCCTCCCTCCTTACGCCGTACCACCTTCCAGCATCCCTTCCCTTCTTCCTCTCTTTCCCAATACCCTACCGTATTTCTTCCCTCCCTACTACCCTGCCTCACACCACCCCCTTCCTTCGTTTTTCCCTCCCGTCCCTTCCTCACATGCCCTACCGACCTGTATTCTCCCCCCCCCCCCCCCCCCCCCTCCCTTTTCGACGATAATGGTACACACGGACGCGGCGGGGCCCCCGCGGGTGGGCGGCGGCGGCGTACACACCTTCCCGTCCTGAAGGAGAGCATCGTCGGAAGAAGGGAACGAAGTGCCGGACCACCCCCCCGGGAGGACTCGCCGAACTCCAGTCCCCCCGCCCCCGAACCCGTCCAACCCCATGCCCCCCCCGATGCTGCCGCCCCTGCCCCCCGCAGCCTTGGTCCTCCACCTCTTCGCCTCTTCCCTGGACTCGTGCAGCTCCTTCTTGAGCCTCAGGCTCTCAGCCTTGAGGCTCGCCACCACGGGCCCACCGGCCGCGTTAGCGGCGGCGGCAGCGGCAGCGGCAGAAGTCTCGCGGCTCCTGACGTGGCTGGTGTTGCTGTCCTGAGTCCATACGACGACGAGCAGCAGCAGCCGTCACCACCGTCGAGTTGGAGTGTAACGATCCGCCGGTGGCGGCGTTGCTTGCTGTTCGAGTCCGGCTTGCCCCAGCTTTCTTCTGCTGGTTCCTGAGCCAGCGTGGCCTGCCTGCCTCTCGGCCTCGTTCCTCTTTCCTTTCGGGCGCTTCACCGTTGGCCTTCAGCTTTGGCGGATGGCGTATGCGGGCCTTGAAAATCGACCCGCGACCACTCCCCGCCCCAGCCCCCGCCCCAACGGCCGCTTACCACCGCCCCCGAGCGCGGACGCCCCCGCCCGCCAGCCGGGGCCGCTCCTACTCCCTCCTCCTTCCACCTCCGGACCCGACGCCACCTACTTTGCTTCCGCCGGCACCCTTCGCGTACACCGTTGTTGCTGGGCGCTGAGCCCGCGACGGCCAGCGGAATATGGTAGTGGGGTGGTGGAGGGCGACACCCCTGGTGTTCCCAAGCCTCCGGGGCGTTGTAGGAGCGAGCGGTGAACCTGCTGCTGTCGCTTGCGGCTATGACGTGGCTGGTGTTGCTGCCTGAGTCCATAGCAGCAGCAGCAGCAGCAGCCGTCACCACCGTCGAGTTGGAGTTCGATCCGCCGGTGGCGGCGTTGTTGCTGTTCGAGTCCGGCTGCCCCAGCTTCTTCTGCTGGTTCCTGAGCCAGCTGGCTGCCTGCTTCTCGGCCTCTTCCCTTTCCTTTCGGCGCTTCACCTTGGCCTTCAGCTTGGCGATGGCGATGGCGGCCTTGTAATCCACCGCGACCACTCCCGCCCCAGCCCCCGCCCCCGCCGCTACCACCGCCCCCGGCGCGACGCCCCCGCCCGCCGCCGTGGCGCCGCCCCTACTCCTCCTGCCGCCCCGGACCCGACGCCACTACTGCTACCGGCGGCACCGTTCGCGTACACCGCTGTTGCTGGCGCTGAGCCGGCGACGGCCGAGGTAACGGTGGTGGATGGGACACCGCTGGCGGTCCCCAGGCTCCGGGCGCTGTGGGAGCGAGCGGTGAACCCTGCCCCCCCCCTGCTGCTGTCGCTCGCGGCTATGACGTCCGTGGTGGAGCCGGAGGCGGTGATGAAGTTGGACGGGGACGGGGCCGGGAGGGTGAGAGAGGACTGCTGCTGCTCCTCGAGCCACCGCATGGCGTCGGACCGGGCCTCGTTCCGCTCCCGTCGGAGGCGCTCCACCTGCACCCGGAGGCTGTTCGCCTCGTCCTCGGTGACGTTCTTCGCGTTGCTTTCGCTACTTTTTTTGTTTTTTGTTTTTGTTTTGTTTTTTCGTTGTAGAAGTAAGCAAGGTGTGTGTTTTTGGTGTGTTGTGTTGTTTGTTTTTACGTTGGCGTTTTAGTTTGTGTGGAGCGAGGAAGGAGGGAAGAGGAGGGGGGGCGAGAAGAGGGGCGGCGGGGCGGCGGCGGGGGGATGACCGCA
>MEHQ01004566.1:263295-282764 GCA_008828725.1 Saccharina japonica | reverse complement strand
AGGGGGGGGGTAGGGACGTAAGAGTAGGCCAACTCGGGCGCGCCGGGTACGTGGTACGACGTCACGCACGCATGGCGGACAGAGAGGGAAAATTCAAGGGTCTTGGGGGTGACTCGACAACTGACAAAGCACGTACGAGAGACAAGTCACCGTCGCCAAAATTGTACACCAGGTACCAGGCAATACTTCATCCCTACCATCTACTGCATGCATGCATGCATGTATATACTGCTGTTGGAACGCCCGTGTTGGCTTGTGCTAAACGATGGACCCCACAAAGTACGGTTCACTCTCGCACGGCGTCCATGATCCAAAAAATGTGCAGCAAAAACTTACAGCATCTCGTACGAATAGGAAAAACAAAAAAAAAAACAGCTACGAGCTGGTTCCAGTAAGAGCAGGAACATTTCGTCTTCAGACTTTTGCGCCCTAAAGGAAAACGAGTTGGAAAACGAAATTTGGCAGGGTTGTTCTTCATGACTATTCGAAAAAACGTATTGATGGCCTTTTTTGAAAAAATGTTTTTTTGGCGAATGAGGTACATTTTAACTTTTTTTTATATTTTTCGGCAACTTTGACCCAAAATTACCGACGAACGAAAACGAAAATGAAAAAAGGCCATCAATACGTTTTTTCGTATTCTTGTGAAGAACAACCCTGCCAAATTTCGTCTCCCAACTCTTCTTGGATCCGGGCGCTAAAGTGATTTCCGTGAAAGTAAATAGTCCCCTTAGGGTTTCCAAAGAGCTCTATACATTGTTCTAGTACTTTAGCAGGCGTTTATTGTAACACACTTGTACACACCGGTACAGATCGCATGACAAAATAAGTGTCATCGACGTCTTCCCCTTGTTGATGCGATCATATCAACACGTCTAGCGTCAAATTATTCCACGTATTGGCTGAATTATGGCCGAGAGAAGAATCATATCGATTTTAGTATTGGCAGATTAAATCCCTATACAACAACGCCTTCCCAAGTAATACGAAAAATTCCCATATCTCACGAACTACAGCTCGGACGCCAAAACCAGCTTCACCGATGTGTTGGCCTTGTCGATGCGGTCTCGTGGATATGCTTTGTGTTGCGATTTTCAGTGTATTCATTGTTTTATTCCCCGAAGGTGGAATGTTACGCTTTTTCCTGGAACCAGCTCGTATCATATATTACGCATCATACGTATATACACAAGTAAGAAAACAAAACAAAACAGAGAAAAACTCAAAAACATTTACTACTCTCGGGAGGAATTATAAGGGCCGTTTCGTGAAATATTTATCAACAAGTAACGGTCCACGTATCCGCCCAAAGTGATACTTCGTACGCACCAGCTGTATATATACAAAACACAATGTATTTGTTCCTTTCCACCCGCCGAACCCCCCCCCCCCCCCTATCGGTGGAAACCCAACGTGCTCCATCCCGGCATTGCAGGAATGCCAAGGTCTATGGTCATACTACGACTGCAGCCGTGCCCTCCTACGTACGATTAGATCGGTACGCCCCCCTTCCTGCCCCTCCCCTTCCCTCCCCTCTTCCTCCCCCGCCCGCCCGCCCGCCCGCCCGCCCTCAAGAAAAGAAGAACGCACATTTCAATCCGCAAGTTCTCAAGGTCCATCCAGAGGACTTTGGCCCGCTCCTTGATCTCGTCCCGCTCTTGCCGAAGCCGATCGTTCTCCGTGTTGTACTCCTCCTCCTTTTCTCGCAGCTCTTCCTTCAGTTGCGCCAACTTGATTGATAACACAACACCACAACACCACAGCACCACGACAAAAAAACAAAAACAAACATCAAACATCAACGACGATGAAGGCGAGGAGGAGTTCCAGGGCAGGGGAGTGGCATTCGTGTCAGGAAGATGGAGGAGGGATCGGAGAGAATTGGAGGGGGGAGGGGGGGGGCGAGGAGGGGAAGAGGGGAGGGAAAGGGAGGGGCGGACAGTGGTGGGGGGGGGCAGGATGGGGGCGTACCAATCTAATCATACATACAGTAGGAAAGCACGATGCGCTTGGTAGCGGGGAGGTCTTTATGGCATTTTGTTTGCGCGTTTTTTTGTTTTTAACTGAACCCGACCTTGACTCGGGCGTATGGTTTTAGAAGTAAGTATTGGGAGTTTGAGGGCTAGCGTTGGGTTTTGTAGATATATTATGTACACGTACACACCCGTGGTATATTTCGAGTGTAGGTTCTTCGGTCGTGGGCACCAGGCGCACATATTCCTATTTACCCGGGCGCTTCTAACAAATGCCAGTTTTTTAGTGGACGAACCTTAATATTTAGTGACTCTTCCTGAGGTAGCTATTCAGGCACTCTGATTGGTCAAGGGTGTTGTTACATGCGGCTCAATCAAACCTAAGATTATCTCTCAGTCACAGCATCCCGAGAGAGCCAGCCGGATCAACATATTATAGTATTTTCCAAGCACAACATACAAGCCGGCCGAAGTCAACCTATAGAATCTTCATCACCAAAGCAAAGCATCCAAGCACCGACCACACTCCTAGGGGTACGAGTGTTTCGGGTCGTAGGGTCGGCTTAAGGCACCAAGCGAAAACTTTCCGTAAGGACTCACCATCACAAAGGTGTGACTTAGCCCCCTTAATCCTTTTAGTACTGCAGTCCCGTTTTGTGGACAATCCACACTAATTCTAAGTAATTTGTCCCCAAAACGGGACTCCAGTCCTATAAGGGTTAACCCCTTACGAACTGGTCCCACGTATTTGGGGACAAACTACTTGGAATTAATGTAGGATTTTTGTTTGCAGTTCTGAATGGGTTAAGGACTGACTGGCCCCACGTTTTTGGGGGAAAACTACTTGGAATTAGTGTGGGATTTTTTTTTTTGCAGTTCTGAATGGGTTAAGCCTCAAAATTGCCGTAAAAAACACCCGCATAAAAATATATACTACGATACGATCCAGGATGTAAAAGTTTGAATAGGCGTCCTATGATATCCCGTGGTCCGCGAAGCGAGGGCATGGTGCGGCCCCACTTCTGAAGCCGGAGGCGACCTGACAAGGGGGCACTCACCCCCGAGGCCTCGCCAGAGGCCTCCTGGAGGAGGGCCCCGGAGGCATATCCTGGAGGGGTCGCCGGAGGCCTAGAAATATGCTTCGTATTTGTAAAGTTTGGCTAGGCAGTTACAGCTTTCGGAGGAGTTCAATGTTCCGTTTCGAATCATCTTTCTATTAATATGTAAAATTATTTTAGGCCCAAATTTTAATTTTTGTCCGACCTCTCCCGCTTCATTCACCCCGTTCCACAGACTGCTGACGTATTATTATATTATACCACTCTATTCCAAAATATAAGCACTGTTTGTATTGAATACTAATATAAAAACAGGGCTTATATTTGGGGACATAGTGGTATTATGTTACATACATTATATTATATACCAGGTATTATATTTATATGATAATATACCTTGGTACGTATTTTGATATCATATACGTATATTATTATGCGTGACGCAAAAAATCGTCGATCGACCTTTGTACGATAATGGATGAGAACGGTCGATATTTTTTACATTTAGGTGGGAGACGGAGGGGACTCTTCGGAACTCGGACTATTGTGAATTGTGAGAGGATCAACGAATCAATCCGACCCCCACCCCCCCCCCTGCTCCCGCCGCCGCCGCCGTCGGAAAACAGCAACCGCTAATGAGGGGGACCACAAAGTACGTATCATATATAGTAAATTGTAAATATTGTAAATTGGACCTCCGTTAATTACCCCTTTAGGAACTGCAGTCCCGATGTGGGGACAAAACACTTGGAATTAGACTGAATACTGGTTTATGTACAGTGCAGTACTAAAAGGGTTAAACACAAAAAAAGGTTAATGGTTCATAGTTCAGAGCATATATACGAAGTATATATGTATATATAGCAGTAGTAGTCCCTCTATAGTGCCGGGTGCCCGCTATAGTACAGCAGTACTCGTGGTGCCTTTGAAATCGCTTGGCACAAAAGGGATTATAACCAGTGTGGCATCGTGCTGAGTAGTAGTAGTGCGGTTTGGCGCTATACATATACCTGGTATATTATATATAGTGCCCGTATTCACGCACTACGTACATACCAGAGGGTACTGACAATCACATATGACCACGGCCGTAGCAGTTCTCATGTATAATCCAACCTCGGACAGGTGATGATCTATCTATCTATCTATCATGATCTAGATCATTTAGTTCTTCACCTGCCCTTGTGAGAGGCTGTGCAGGATCTGCATAATAGTACAGATCCAACCCAGGAAACGTGTGCTAGACCATGTAGGTTATGATACGGCTCCCACACGGCAACATGAGCTAGATCATACAGATCATACAGATCATCTGCCCTGGAAGATCTATAAATCATGAAGTGGGCATGATCTACATCATCTGTGCGAATGGTGTGTTTTGTACATATATCATGGCATTCGGCAGGCAGCATAATGCAAGCAACAAAGCAGCAGAGTAAAGGCAGCATACGTAGAACCTCGTACTGCGACCTGCAACTACTGTCACGTAGCAGCACGGAAGTTGGTACTTCTGTATGTACGAGCACGTGTATGTACGAGCACGTACATACAAGTCAGTGTTAAATGTGAAAGCGCAGTGACGACAGCACCGACCAACATCTACATGTATATATATCACATATATATCATATGCACCAGGTATGATATATGATATATAATACCAGTACGTTTCATCGCTCTTCGCTGTCGCGTCGTCGACAGATGATCATAAATTGACTTTTTTTCACGTGTGTGTGTGTGTTCTTCACATTAAACCTTCCTTTCTACCGGTCGACATCCAGCACACCCAGTGTCCGTGCCGATTATTCATCCTAAAAAGGTACCAGTTCTGTAGTCACAAAACTACAACACAGCAGAGATACTACGCTCAGTGCAGTAAGCAGAGCAGACAATGCAATGCCATATACGACAGGCAAGACCTACCCTGCTAGCAATCCACAGGTACATGCAAGAGAAAAAGAGAAAAAAAGAAAAAAAGCGAAAAGGAAAAAGAATAAAAAGTAAACATACTCGTACAAGATGATGATGAGTAGATGAATGGGGAATGCTCTCACAGAGTAGTACCTGTACCGTGCTACCGTCCGTCCATCGTATAAAACATTGAAAAAAAAAGCTCAACTACGTACGCGTAGCGAGTAGCGCACAGGTATTAACGCAAGTCAGAACACAAAAAATAAAAAAAGGATGTTTTTTACCATACAGCTGTACGCCTACATCAGGTGGGTACATATTATGTTATTATGACCCCCCCCCCCCCAACGGAGATAAGGAAAGTAGACGAACGTGACATGGACAAGTTTCGTACACAAGATAGTAGGGGGAGAAAACGGTCGAAACCTTTGGAGATGGATGGTGTGTGTGGGTGTGTGTTCTTCACATTAAACCTTCCTTTCTACCCGTCGACATCCAGCACACCCAGTGTCCGTGCCGATTCTTCATCCTAAAAAGGTACCAGTTCTGTGGTCACAAAACTACGGACAGCAGATTGATACTACAGTACTCAGTGCATAAGCAGATGGTTGGCCACAGGAGAGCCGAAACCAGGTGAGGGCATAAGACTAGCATACACGTTTATCTATGCCAAATTTAGATTTGTGAATTAATTCGTAATGAGCCACCGGCTTCGGGAGGTGTCTCTATTAGGAGTAGGAACGGTGCTCCGTCTCGAAAGGGATGCGTGGTCAATGGTCAAATGACTAAGGCAAGCAACAAATGAGTACGCCCCCCCCCCCCACTATAAATATATTATATTTATAGGTTGGGTTGGCGTCGGTTGGCAACGACGCTGTAAAACACGCCACTCGCTGCGTGAGCTAGACAACCAGGGTGCCGTTTTTTTTTGTTATTTTTTTTTGGCGGTCACCAAAGCTGGCGGTCGAGTAGATCATTTGTGCGGGGTGGAGAACCTTTGTTCCGCACAAGGGGAATGGTCGTTTCACGTAGTGTTAATATGGTAAGGCGTCCGCGAGGCAGTTACATAGTAAAACCCATTGCTGTCTCCGGAAGTGGCCACACCAGAAATTAAATTAACTCATTGAAGCTGTCGTCCATATGCAAGTCCGCCTCAGAGGCGGTTCTTAGCAGGATGCAGCTCACCCTCCATGCGACTCGCCCAATACCTCACGGCGTTTCGCGCTTGGTGCAAGCAATGTCTGCCTGGTTGGTGAAAACCCAACTCGCTCCGTCCCGGCATTGTAGGGATGCGAGGGTCTATGGTCATATGACTACGGCCGTGCACAACATGAGTACGCCCCCCCCCCCCACCCCCCCCTCCCTGCGACTCGCCCAACACCTCACGGCGCTTCGCGCTTGGTGCAAGCAATGTCTGCCTGGTTGGTGAAAACCCAACGTGCTCCGTCCCGGCATTGTAGGGATGCGAGGGTCTATGGTCATACGACTACGGCCATGCATGGAAATGAAGTACCCCCCCCCCCTCCCCCTCTCTTATCCCTTTTCTACCGGTCTCCAGCAAAGATGTCAGGAGACGGTCAGTCAAGGGAAAACGAGCATCGTTTAAGGGTGTGGATCCGAGTATTCCACACTAAAACCTAGTAGTTTGGCGTCAGTCAAGGATTAAAAAAGGAAAATTGCCGTCAGTAAAGGGGAGAAAGTGCCGTCTCCACCATCGTATATTTTTGTGAGGGTTTTTATAGACTTACCATGGCTTTTTTGGCTTGTCGGTCTTGTTTCAGGATCAGAATCCTCTCCCGGTAGCGGCCGACCTTCCCCAATGCTTCCTAAAATACCACACAGACGCAGGCAGGCAGACAGGCGTAGCAGAAACAAACCAACCACACACACGAAAAAACGAAAGCAGCGAAAAACGTAAACGAAAAACAGAGAGGAACACAATAAACAAAACAGAAAGACAAACAAACCAAGCGGGGGTGGAAGGAAGGAAGGAAGGAAGGCGGGGAGGAAGGGCGAAATAAGCCAGAGTTAAGAAACGTTAAAACATCGAAAATGCATGGAATAGAAACGTAACAAACCGAGGATATACGAAACAAGCAACACTGCAGGGGGAGGGGGGCGGGGGGGGTTGAAAATGCATGCGACAACAAAAGCATAACAACAGACCCAAGAGGAACGGTGGGAAGAGACACTGAAGGGGGGGCACAAGAGAGGGAACACGAGGAGATAAACAAAAAACGAAAGATCATGGTAAATACTAAATACAAAATAAAACAGGAGTACAATGAATACTTGGTACAGCAGTGGTGTGGGGGTCTTGGTCTATGAGCTACGTATCGGTCTTACAACCCTTTTAGGACTGCAGTCCCGTTTTTGGGGACAAACCACTCTATTTCTAAGTAATTTGTCCCCAAAACGGGACTCCAGTCCTACGAGGGTTAAGACAAGTGCAGCTTTCAAGAGAGGTCGGCCATAATATACTAAAAGGGAACAGGTACCTGGAGGTATATAATACCCATCCTGGTTCAAGGAAAATACCTGTTCAAGAGATACATAATACCCATTCCGGTTTAAGATAAATACCTGTTTAAGAGTGATCAACGTTGAAGCTCATGCTCAGCATGATCGGATGTCAAACGCAATAATAATAATAGAAACACTCGTGTATTAACATATACTATATTTTATACACATCTATCTAAAATTAATATAGTCTTACATATATTGTACTGGCATGTATTGTACTTGCGCCTTTCAATATATATACATATATACATATTATATATATATATATTGAAAGGCACAAGTACGTGTCATCCTTTCAGATGTGATTGGTGAAAACTCGGCGAGGAGTTGGTAAAGGCATTCATAGGCGGGATTGCATTATTGGTATAAGTTTGTCAAGTTTTCAGAGATGATTGATAAGTCGTACGTATAATAGGACTTAAGAATAGAACGTGAAGAGTGCATATTGGGAAGGAGGGAAGCAAGGACAACAAATGGAGTATTTATTAAAGATAAGTCTGGGCGGGAAGTAGACATAGAAGGATGTTTGACTTTGCGCATAGGTTTCCTTGGCTTCCGTGGTTTTCTGTTTTCGGGAATGTTATGAGTGATCAATGGTGAAGCTCATGCTGCACATTGTCGGATGGCAAAAATAGTAATAATAATAATAATAATATAATTAAAAACAAAAAAAAACACAAAAAAGCTGTGAGAGATCGGAATTTTTCGTGGAGACTTGCAAGATTGGTGCGATTTCATCCCATCCCATTATCTTCGACCTTCTTTTTTCTCTCCATCCTATATATCAATAGTAGTAGTAGCTCCGATCGAGGGTCACACATATAGTATTCTCTCACCCCCCCCCCCCACTGAGCGTAGTATCTCTGCTGTGTCGAGTATTTTTTACCACAGAACGGGTACCTTTTTAGGATGAAGAATCGGCACGGACACTGGGTGTGCTGGATGATGTCGACGGGTATACAGAAAGGACGGTCTAACGTGAAGAACACACACAAACACGTTTCGTGCCTTGCGTTTTTATCGCGAGGAGACTGCATCCCTTTTTTCCCTCGTCGACTCGCGTCGAATTGCCGCCTACTACTTTATTCCTTATTGGCCTGCTGACGACGAATACACCCCCCCCCACCGACCCCTGCGAGCTATACCCTCCGAGGTGTATCCACGCTACGTATATACGAAGGCGCGCTTAGCAATTAATTGGTTCCTTCTTCGTTTTTGCAAAGAAACAAGAAAAAAAAAGTCAAAGGCTCACCACGGGGTGGTGGGATTAGAACTACTCGCAAAAAATAAGTGAAACACGTTCGTCTCGTACATCTATTATGTGATACCAGGCATAATACAGCACAGGACACCACCTCATTAAGAACCAGGCTAATGAGAAAGCCAGGCTGATATTTAGAGGGAAAACAATTAATTTCGAGAGTCACTAACGTGGGGATCAGGGTATAAATAATGCACACTCTTTCAAGATAAGAAATCCAGCCTGGGCCAGTTTTCCTGTTTCTTATTGGGTGTCCTGTACTGCTGTTTTTATATTTATTTATTTTTATTGTCCATCCCGTTTATTATCTTCGCCCTTCTTTTTCTCTCCTCCCTAGTCGTAACTCAGATCCGAGGTCACAAAGTAGGCTCTTCTCCCTCCTCCCCCACTACGGTGCTTGGAATGTAGGGTCGTTTTTTTTTTTTTAGGTTCAGGGTTGGGGTTTCAGATCGGGATGGCTTTTCGTTCGGGCGATAAAAATACACCACTGGTACTCTAAATGAAATACCATGCCCTTGCGTTTTTATCGCGAGAAGATTTCAGCACTTTCTTCCATCGTCGACTTGCGTCGGATTCCGCCTACCCACGCCACGAACAGCAAATGATTCCTTTTTATTTTTTCAAATAAAGTCAAAATCTCTCACCACGGTGGGATTCTAACTTGGGTACCAATGATATTAAATATTAGCCTTTGAAGCTGACCACTACATCCCTTTTTCCCCTCGCTGCCTCGGCAAGGTCTTTGCTTTGGCATGGCCCATAGCGAGGGGGGGGGTCTTTCTAGCGAGCAAGGCTAGACTCACCCTCAAGCGGACCGATACCTTCTTGCTGCTGCGCACCCGCCGCGAAGCGTGTGCAGCGGTAGAGTCGGATCGGCACTGGTGCGTCAGGCGCAAAAGTCCAGATGCACGGGCCTTTTTGGCCGTCGGTGTAGACAGCAATGTCCATCTCACTTTTGTGCGCGGAGGCAGACGCCATCAGAAAGGTGGACGGACACTACGTACACAGCCCTAGGTATGTTTGCTAGAAGGAGCTGTACTGTCTCAGTAACCTGGCTTCGCCATCAAAGGAGGAGGGAGCGTGTGGCGACGAGCTGTTGTTGGACTGGTCAATCCCTTCAGCGCGAGAATTTTTATTTTTCAGACCAAGCACCCTGAGTGCAACGAGAGAGAAAGCGAGGAGCCGACTGGGAAGGACAGCAACGAGAGCGTGTACGGACGGAGCGGGTCGAGTGTGGTCGTGCTAGGACTGGCCGAGCGGCACCGGAGCGGCGCGCCTGAGCAGCAGCACAGCAGCGCGCCGGCGCAGCAGCACAGCAGCGCACAGGAGAAGCGATCCGGAGCACGGACGACATCGACCCGTGACGGACGAACATTTTTGTTTTTCTGTTGACAAATTCTTCGCTTTTTCCCCCGAATGTTGTTGTTGGGTCGGTGTGGATGACGTCACTGGTTTTGTAGAGAGACGCGGCAGAGATGGCGCGGACACCCCGGGTGCCTTCATTGTGTGCCTGATCGTGGAAGACCCCTTCAATGTGGAACGATTCCTAATCAGTGTCGATGTTTATAATGCTGTGCCTAACACAGACCGTTCAGGATAGATTCGGGTAATTGTCAATGGACATGATGGCTTTGGTTGGCTGTTCTTTTTCACTTTGTGCCCGCGGACTGTCATTCTGGCAGCACTTCAGACAGCAGCTGCGTGCTCCATCTTGTTCCCACGCCTACCGTTTGTTTTTGTACAGACAGCACTTCAGACAGTAGTTACGCTGTAGTCGGCAAATTCATTGGTAAAGAGTGGGAGGGGGGGGGGGGGGACGATGCTGCTGTAGTCGAATGGAGATTGCGGGCGTGTAGTTCAGTTTTGGACACGCATAACATGCTGTAGGGATTTTAGGTGTACCTCTTCGGACTTGGGTATCCTTTCCCTGCTAAGTGTACGTGTTCTTTAGGATTCTCTGATGGCTCTAGCACTTTTGTGACCACGGGCCGTGATCTTGCTAGATCAGACTATAGGGATTAGCAACTGAAACGAGTTTAATGTGAAGAAAAACAACAACAACAACAACTACTCTACCGGGGCGACCATACATATGATACGAAGCACCTGGTACACATGATATATGGGATTTAGTTACAGGCGACAGAAGGCGACAGGTGGGTGCGTACGGCGGGTCGTACGCATGCGAAACATCTGTGCGTTATTGCCGGGGGGGCGACTGAGACTGCCTGAAAATAGAAATGTATGAAACCAAAATAAAAAAAAAAGGAGAAGAAGAAGAAAAAGAAGAAGAAGGGGGATGGGTGGGTTCCGAGATGGTTGGTTGTCGCCGAGTCTCGAGAGGGTCGTAAACGGAATCGGAACAGAAACACGCAAAAACAGCTGCGGCGACTAACCAACCATTCCACAAGTCCACCAACCATGTATGTATATATGATACGAGAGGTGAGGGCTGCGAAGAAAGGAGGGGAGGGGGAGGGTGCGGGGCGGGGGAAGGGGGGAGGGGCGGCGGCAAACTCATTTCTTTGTTGCTCGCCTTACCTGTATATACGTATATAGTCATTTGACCATTGACGACACACGCATCTCTTTCGAGACGGAGGGGGGGGCGTGCCGGGGGGAAATCACAGAAACCCCAAAAACGATAGAGGCAGCTGTGTAACATGGGGGGGGGGGGGGGGGGGGCACAGAAAACACAAAAACTATACGAAGAGGCAGCTGCGTAACATGGTGAGGGGGGGGGCACACAAACCACAAAACAATAGAGGCAGTTATACAACAACAAGGAGCAACGAGGTGAAGGAACGGGGGGGTGGGGGTGAAACAAGGATGGATCACCATCTGACCGGGCGGGAACACAATTCCCGTCTGATGTCCATATCAAAGTCTAGACCGGAGGGGGGGGTTATAGAGTTAAATCTGTAGACGGCCAGAGTGGTACAGAAAAAAAAAACTTTTTTTTTTCTTTCGGAATGCTGTGCAATGAGTGATCAATGTTGAAGCTCATGCTACACATACATTATCGGATGGCAAGGATAACAATAATAATATTAATAATAATAAAACACATATGTACATACAATATATTAGATACAGATGCTTTTTTTTTTAGAAAGCTGCCTGCGTGTCTGATCGGAACTTCAATAAATACTATTGCGTAGGACCAAATCTTGTTCGTAAAAAAAGGGATATATATATATATCGGTTTTTGTGTCAACCGTAGGTCCTACCTGGTATATAACATGGTCCTCCGTAATAGGGCTGGGCGCTGGCACAGCAGTATTATTTGGCAGTAGTAATCTACTGATTGACCCGGCCAGTATATTCGCCAGTAGGTTGTCTATCATGTGCGCCCAAGAAGCACGCCATATTATAGCACGGAAACCCACCAAATGCGTTTCGGAAGGGAGAGAAGCAGAGAAAGGAGAAACAATCTACTGCTGCAATCCAGTATACTGATCGACTTTGACGACAGTATACATCGCTACTGACTGGGTCAGCCAGTGCCCAGCCCTAATAAATACGATGTACCAGGTAGACCGATAACTTACAACCAGAAGAAATAGACCAGCAACACAAATTATTCGAGCATTTTGTCCCCCACAATATCTCTCTTTCTCTCAGCGGCGGCGGCGGCGGCGAGGGGTGGAGATATGAAGATGCATCGAACTAAACAGCATAAAAATACTTCGAAATAAATCAAGATGTGGGACTAGCGGGAGGGCGGGGCCTCAATGAGAGTCGATCAACAGCTTCGTATTATACCTACGATATACTCTGTAGCGTCAGCATATATATATATATATATATATATATATAGTCGGTCGCCCCGATGGTCTAGAGGTAACCTCGAACGCTTCTGAACGTTGACGTCTGGAGTTCGAATCTCACGTGGGTCGGACTTTTGAGTTTATTTGCAAAAATAAATAAAAAACCGGAATCAACTGCTGAGAGCGCCAATTAATAGTAGCGTGGGTAGGCACAATTCGATGCGAGTCGACGAGGGAAGGAAAGGCTGAAGTCTTCTCGCGATAAAAATGCAAGGCAAGAACCGTAGTGGGGGAGGAGGGAGAGGAGCCTACTTTGTGACCCTAGGGAGGAGAGAGAAATGAGAAAGGCGAAGATAATAAATGGGATGGACAAATATAATATGAAGCTAAAAAAGCAGTCAGCTGTGAGATCGTTGTGAAGATTTCGTCGAAACTTTATGAGATATCGTCTATTTACATCTCCCCCCCCTACTCCTCCTCTGCTTTTTTTCCTCTTTCCTCCTCCTTTTAATACTCCTCTCCTTCTCCTCCTCTTCCTTTTTCCCCCTTCTCCTATATTTGGTGTATATATACCCCCTCTGTCCGAAAATATAAGGACCAGTTACATTGAATATTGCTGTTCGAAAGGCCCTTCATTTTTGGGACGTATTGATATATACATACGATATACCTCGCAACGGAGTAAATATCGCCTGTCACCTTATGAAATTCTCATTATTTTTATATTAACGCCGAAACAAAATCGAAGGAACAACAAACAAACAAACAACAACAACAACGACAGCAACAACGAGCATCCACCATAACAAACACCGCCAAAAGGAAAGGAAAACCACTTCAAAAAGGAGAGGAACACCACCAAAAGAAAAGGAAAAGGGAGACAAGACAGGAGGAACTGCTTAACTATCTACCTGGTATAGTATATCCAGCCGGAAGCTAAAGAGGGGGGGGGGGGGGGGGTCCTTCGGGTCGCACGGCGAGAGTCAGTGCCGGATCGGATCGGACAACAGACAGGGGCGCGAACGCACGCACGCACGCACGCACGCTGGCGACAACGGAACGGCACAGCAGCTATTATACTGCTTGCTGCCACAACCGCTACCGCCGAGTCACCGCCGCCCGTCACCCACTCCTTGCAAGCGTAAAGAGCACACAACAGTACCTCATCATCATCAAACATGCGTGCGTACGTACGTGCGTGTGAGTGATGCTCCCAGCACTACGTACAGCCGACGACAATAATGATGGATAGCCATCCACGCCCAATGGGCTGGGAGGGAAACTATAGAGCGTTGCGCCATGGATGAGCACGAATGCGGGGGCAAGAAGGAGTGGTATACGGCGTCAATCGCAACCATCGCAGGCGGGCACGAAGACACGACGACGGCGGTATATACGCTCCCAAAGCCAGCCAGAGAGGTCGGACCAAATCATCTCGTAACCACCACATCGGCAGCAGCGACAACAACAACAACAGCAGTGGCAGGAGCAAGCAGGTGCGAGCGGGAGTGCGGCCGCCTTTCCCGCTACTACAACTGCTATATTATTGCTGTACGAGTGAGTGCCTACAACGTACAGCAAGGAGTTCAATGTGAGAACACGAGATAGATGCAGTAGCAGCAGCAGCAGCGGTAGTAGTTGTTGATAGTATTTATAGTAGAGGTATAGACAGCTCTGATGCGGCGGCCGCGGCTGATGGTCTCGCTGCGAGCCGGTGCCCGAGAGACGTGCGCGTGCCAAAAAGCGGAAGCGCCGCATATTCTGATATATATGCTACCAGGGTATACATTCATATTAATATTAATATTATAATTATAATTATAATTAGGGCAATAACCAAAAACGGGTATACCCGGTCGGTTTTCACTCAAAAACGGGTACATGCTGGAATCAAGTAAAAAACACGCCCAGCGAGCCACGAGATTGGCCAAAAACAAATTGTACCCATTTTGAGAGAAACTGTCCCTGGTACAACTGTAAATGTCTACGAGTAGTATGCTTGGCTTTCAACCGTTTTTGGTCATTTATTTTGGTTAACCACTTGCCTACAGTGTGCCTCGCTCTCCACTGCGTCTGCGGCCGCTCTTTCGTTGTTTCATTTTATTTCAAGCTTTTTCACAATCCACTTAAACTGCTATTCAACCATTTTACGCACCTGGGTACGTAGTACGTACGTCTTCAGAGTAATATATACGACCATCCACCTAATATACTGTTGTATGTGTGCACAGCAGTATCAACAGACCTGGTATCTATATAGGGTGTATTTCAGGTACACCAAGTAACACGCTGAGACCAAGTAAAACACAAATGCTTGCCGCCAGAACCCTCTGCGTCTAAACACCCCTGACCCCGCTCCCGACCCCACCCGGACCTGAGCCTTCCAAACATAAGCCGGGCATGTCTAAGGGTATAGTTAGGCGCCGACAAGTGTGCCTGGTTATCACTACCCCTCAGAAACGGGCACGATGTGATTTAGGCCAATCTATCCCGTGATGGCTCGTGGGATGTGGTGTTTTGACTCGATTCCATTATGTACCCGTTTTGGACTCAAACCGGCGCGGGTGTACCCGTTTTAGGTTATTGCCCTTAAAATTATTATATAATTAATTTATAATAATAATTATAAAACCCAAACCCTTACTATATAATTAATTTATAATTATTATTATTATTCCATTTGCCATCTGGCAATGTGCATAGCTCTCATTTCTGTCATACAGTATATACATACCATTCACATATACCTGTCAATCATCCCCTGAATGCGTGCCAATTATGATGGCATCAATGCAAATCCCCCTCTTATGAAATGACTTCACCGACTCCTAACCACCTATACATATAATATGATATAATGTTACACACTTGGGAAACACGGGAAGTATGTATGTATGGTGTACGAATTTGTAGGGGGTAGGGGGTGACGGAATTAATAATGGAATCACGTGAACTGCGAGTAGTGTGGATTCATCAGTTTTGACAAAAACGAACACGATAAGTAGTAGTAGTAGTAGCAGTAGTAGCAGTAGTAGTAGTAGTAGTAGTAGTAGTATTAATAGTAGTAGTAGTAGTAGTAGTAGTAGTAGTAGTAGTAGTAGTAGTAGTAGTAGTAGTAGTAGTAGTGGTGGTAGTAGTAGTAGTAGTGGTAGTAGTAGTAGTAGTAGTAGTAGAGTCGTATTATAGGAGTAGCAATCGTAGAAGTATGTATATACCATCACTCATAAACATCCAAGGAAATTCAAAAAGGGAAACTTGATGGTAGCCAATAGAAACCAAGGGATTTAATTCCATGCGAGCAGCCACTAGGGAACCAAGGGAATTATATAGTAGCCAATAGCAACCAAGGGAATTTTATGGTAGCCAATAGGAACCAAGGGAAAATTATGGCAGCCAATAGGAACCAAGTGGAATTTGAGTATGTTGGGTCCGTCCGTGCGTGCGGAAAGATAACACTAGATTTAACTATTGGCAGGCAGGCAGGCCTAACGCCCCGAAAACACCGATACTATATACTATCACGGGGAACCATAGTAATCACGACCTACCACATACACTAAAACCTGTATATTTCAGTATTTTTACTAAGCATATTTGGTCCTGATTACTATGACCCGCTGTAGTAATAGGCGACAGAAAAAAGCAACCAACCGCGATGATACTATTTACTTACGGTGGAACATATATAGCAATCCGCAACAAAAATGGTTATTATTAATTATTAATAATATAGTAAAAATGCTGCAATGTATATATAATATACATATGTAGGTTTTCGTATACGTGATGGCTCCTGATTACCGGGAGGGGGGGGGGGCATTATTGTAATATTTACATCGATGCGGGTCGACGAGGGAAAGGAGAGGCATCTGCAAGGAACGCCTTCTGACAGATTATTTCATTCAGTGAACTCGCAGGTTGCGATTTCAAGCCGAGTTCACCCGTACAAGCTCTCGCTTTGCGGGACCGGCAAGCGAGGAGAGGGAAAGGAGGGAACATGGGGGGGGGGGGCTGATACCGATGACGTGGGCTTGGAACACTCTCTGCCTTCCTATATAGTCGTAACGTATGCCGAGTAGGGGGTAATAAGAGTTGGACCGAAGAAGGATAGTAAAGGGCTGACGCCTTCTCGCGATAAAAAAAATCAAGGCACGAACCGAATGTAGTGGGGGAGGCATAGAGAGAAACGCCTACTTTCGTGAGACCCCGGATCTGAGTTACGACTATCAACAGGAAGGAGGAGAGAGAAAGGGAAGAGGGCGAAGATAATAAATGGGATGGGAAACAGAAAACAAAAAAAGAGTAGTCAGAGCCAAAAATGGCGTGTAAAGAAATAGGAGATACTCGTGCGTACCTGGTTTTGGGGGCCGACGTGGATTACCACAAACAACACATACTCGTAGAACAAAATTTCTACGCCGCTCGCAAAGTTGAGTATCTACTATTCAATCGGTTGAACTCACAGCTGACGTATTTATAATAATTTTATTTAATAGCGCCCCTCCCCATAGTTGGTCTAAAATCCCGTAAAATGGCGCATCGTTGCAGCGTTTTTAGGAATACCAGGTATCATTCTGTCCCTAAATATAATCACCTTTCGTACATTAATATTGGATACAAACGGTTCTTATATTTCGGGACAGTGTGGTATCATATACCAGGTGCGGTTTGCTTGCTTTTCGGTTATTTTTTGCCCCTGCATACATGGCAGTTGTGGTTCCATAATTTTCTACTTTTGTATATGATAAATTCATAAATTCAATCAACCCTTATAGGATAACCGTTACGGAATACCACGCTGGGCCGTAATACTAGGACCGATATACAAACCATTGCTTATGTTTCCGTCCAGAGTGATTTGCCTGGCACACATATTATATATATATATATATCGTATATACTGGTGTAAATACAGGCAAGCGGGAGCTGCGACACGTGGCTTCGGACCGATTGCCGTACAAATTTTTTTTGCAGACAAGTGATTGCCGCACAGATTTATTTGCAAAAAAAACACGCGATACGACTACATTTGCACAACACCAGTAGCATTTGTGAACACGTCAAAACCCATGTCAAATGCCGTGGGTACCCCGATTTAAGAGAGGTGTGCTACGTATATACAGGCCGAAACCACCTTTCAAAGCTAAATACGGAGGACCATAGTAAACAGGACCAAATAGTGGTAGAAAAAATAGGTAAATATATAGGGTTTAGTGTCTACCGTAGGTCCTATTTACTATGGCCACCGTAATAAATAGCCTTCTCTCTTATCTAAAATAGTGGAAAATATACCTGGCATACATATAGCCTTCGTGTACCCGGGTCTCCAACCGATTTGGCCTCATTTTATTTGTACCATAAATAGCAGGTATTCCCTTTCGTAGCGTGCTCTTTTTCTTAAGTCGAGGTACCTACCCACTGGCTGTTCACTCGTATGATATGGTAAGCCATTTTATGTACACGGTATATAATGCATAGAGCGGCAGCTTGCAGACGGTTTAGGACACGAGGCACTCTTTTCCCTGTAACCAAAATACGCGTCATGTAGCCAGCCAAGCCAGGCTGACAACCGTCGGCTAAATACTTAAGTCGCCGCCGGTTGGATTCGGTCTGATCCCGCTTACTCGATGGATGTACGCGTTCGCGAGTGGGTGCGTGGGGCAGGGCGGAGTAGGTCTATGGGTGGGAGGGGGGGGGGGCGAATACTCATTTGTTGATTGCGTTAGTCATTTCACCATTGACCACTCATCCCTTTCGAGACGGAGCACCGTTCTTACTCCTATTTATTATTATCTTTGCCATCCGACAATGTGCAGCATGAGCTTCAACATTGGTTACTCATAACATCCCCGAAAGCAGAAAACGACGGAAACCAAGAACACCTTCGTATGCGCAAAGTCTAACATCATTTTAATAGCAGAGGCACCTCCCGAACAGTTGGGCGCTCATTGCGTTGTTTTCGTGCATTACTCAAGGTATTTTTTGGCTAATCTGGGTGGGTCTTCTCTTGTGCACGGGCGTGTGTGTAACTGCGAGACCTATCGTAGTAACACGAGGGGCCATAATAAATAGGACCAAATATTGTTGGTAAAAATTGGGAAACTGTAGGGGTTTTGTATGTGCCGTAGGTCCCTATTTACTATGGCCTCCCTTACTAAGCTATCTCCTGGACCTATATATATATATGTCCATACGTGTAATATAACATCTACCAGTACAGCAGTAGTACAGTTTTTTGTAGCCTGTGTGTCAATAAAGGAACGGCCAATTCATAGACGCGACACCTATTTAAACAAACAATACTCCTTGGACCAGGACCTGCAGGAGATCTACAGTAGTACATATATATCACGGGGCATACCTAGTGAACAGGACCTTATGGTAAACACAAAAACCTATACATTTCCCTATTTTTACGAACGAGATTTGGCCCCTATTTACTAGTGTTTACTACGGCCCCCTGTAATAGTATAATAGTAGTCGCAGCAAATAGAGCCGATCGCCCCACGGAATAGTGAATGGAACGACGGAATGACGGACGGGGGAAGAGCGGGGCATCCGCTTTTCTTTTTTTTTTTTGGTTCTTTCTTAAAACGTCGTAGTCAAGAAAAGCATTGGCTTCCTTTTGGGGAGGAGGTACCTTTAGCATTTTTTGTTCCCTTTGTTATCCCATTGAGAACTAAAAAAAAAAACTACACTAATTCCAAGTAATTTGTCCCCCAATTCGTGGGACCAGTTCTTGAGGGGTTAAAACGCCAACAATTGGAATTAAAAATATACCAGGTGTGCCTGGTACCGTATATGGCTTTTTTTTTGGGGGGGGGCGGTTTGGTGATGGGGTGTATTTGTGAGTTATCGTAACTCCAACCAAAAGGTACTCGTTGTACCTTATATTTGTTCGCATTTAAACGTCAATTAAAGCAAGAAAAGTATACGTCCCTTCTTTGGGAGGAGGGGGGGGGGGGGGGGG